>CM037855.1:116159258-116199258 GCA_021234595.1 Delia radicum | reverse complement strand
GTACGATTAAATATTAACAAAAGATTTACACATTACTTAATTTTTTTTTTATGATATAAAATGAAGAGATGAAATTAATTGGCAGACATATTATAAGTTTTCGAAATAATTTTTTTTTTTTATATTTTAAACATTTTGGAATTTTAAGTGGCATTGTTTGTTGTATGCATTGCAATATGTAACATTTGTAAATGGGTTCAAAAAGGTTTAACAGATGAAAAAAGTGTTTTGTTATTTTAATAATGGGTGTATTTTTTTTATTAAAGGGGGGATTTTATAACTTATGAGGTTGTCTTTACAAATAATTTTTCATATTAGATCTTAAATGATGTTATGACAGATGCTTTTAAACATAAAATATTAATTTAATAATTTATGTTTGATATTAACACAAAAAAAGACTTAAATGCATTTCTGACTTTTGTGGGTTGAAACAATGCAACTACTTTGAGATATTATTAAATTCGTATAGTTTATGAGCATGAAGTAGTTTTTCAATTTAGATAATAAACGTTTTATAATATTTGTATAGGGAAAATTATTATTATCGTGGCAGCGACTTTTATGAAAATGCATATTTGTAGTCAGTAGCCCAAAATTGATTTTGACCAAATACTTTTCGGAATCAAAGAAAAAACAAAATACATGCAGTCACCAAAGAGTATATACAAATAGAGAGACTACACTTCCCACGCCACTCAAGAGCAAAATACCGAACTCGGGAATGCAAATTAAAACATTTTTTACACTTAAAAATAATTGAAACATGTTGATAAAGAATTGTTGCTTAAAATCCTCACTTTAATGTTGCTTATATTTTGTTATTTTCTATTAAAATGTTATTTATTTTAATGTTATCTGCTAAAATTTAAAATAAATAAACATTTTATTAAATAACACTATAGTATAATTTCAACTTATATATGAGTATAATTTCAACTTTTAAAATGACACATCAAAACCCCGGGACACGTGAACTTAATTTTGGGTAGTAGAATCCAGTGGTATACTCCGTTTTAATAGGTTAGCTCAAAATAAAAATTATTTCAATTTAAAGATCACCTATTAAAACAAAATGGAGACATCCGGAGACAATGTACAAAAGCTCTTCGTGCGGCATTAAAAGAATCACGAGAAGCATTTCTTAATATGCAACTATGAAATTTGGACCCAACCAAATTATAGCCTGTGGCGAAATTTGGACCCAACCAAATTATAGCCTGTGGCGAACAACAAAACAATTCAAATGCCCCACAACATTAGAATCACCAATTCGACTACCAAACGGAAAATGGGCCAGAAGTAACCCAGAAAAAGCCTATGCATTTGCAAACCATCTGGAAAAAGTTTTCTTCCAGTACAGACTGTGAGTTACAATCATTATGCAATTGTCCACTTAACCCAATACATTTTAGACTCCCAGAATTAAAAATAACCATTAAAGAGCTAAATGTAAAAAAAATCGACCGGCCATGACAAAATTACTGCCAAAATGATCCAAGAACTCCCCGAAAGTGAGTTAAAAGTACTTATGTACATATACAGCGGTATAAATCGAACAGGACATTTCCCCCAACCTGGAAAAAATCAAAAATAATTATGGTTCCGAAGCCTAGCAAAGACTTAACTCAAACGACATCATAAAGACCAATTAGCTTGCTGTCAATATTATCAAAAGTATTTGAAAAACTACTTCTAAGCCTCATTATTCCTTATGCGAACGAACATTGTATTATTCCTCAGCACCAGTTTGGATTCCGGGAAAGTCACAACACAATAGAATAAGTGCACCGAATCGTCACACTAATAACCCAAACTTTCAAAGCAAAGCAATATTGTTCGGCTCTATTTATCGACATAGCTTAAGCTTTCGACAAAGTGTGGCACGAAGGGCTCATATCTAAAATCTCTCGCATTTTACCACCTAGTACACATTTACTTGTCAAATCGGTCATTTACAATCAAAGTAAACGACACTATATCCAGATCATGTACTGTAAAAGCTGGTGTACCCCAGGGCAGTATTCCTGGTCCTTTCTTATATGTCTGGTATACTGCAGATATTCCAACTCACATAAAACCCAAACTTTTACATTTGCCGATGATACTGCTATCATAAGTACCCATTCCTGCCCTGTAGAAGCATCGAAGTTATTGCAAAATCACATTAACGAACTTGAAATCTGGCTCGATAAATGGAAAATTAATGTTTTACCCTCAGAAAACATGACTGCACCCCAATTAAAATTAAAAACGTACAAATTCCTCAACAGAATCATGTTAAATACCTAGGAATACACCTAGATCGGCGACTCACGTGGAGAACACGCATTGAGGCAAAAATAACTCAAATCAAATTGAAGACTGTGCAACTAATGTGGCTCATAAACTTTAGATCCTCTCTTAGTTTGGAATATAAAGTTCTTATATATAACTCAATAATAAAAGCAATTTGGACCTATGGAATCCAACTCTGGGGAACAGCATGCGCCACAAATATTGAAAAACTACAAAGACAATCGAAGATTTTAAGAATTATTACTGGAGCTCCCTGGTACGTAAAGAATGTTAACCTTCACAAGGACTTAAGTATTCCTACCGTCATCACAGTATCTCGAGAGAGTTGTATTAATATGTTAAGAAGCTGTTAGTGCGTCCAAATTTCTTAGCACTAAATTTACTTTCTAGCGATGGACATAAGCGACTTAAAAGAAAAGACACGCTATAAATGGCAACACTATAATAAACAATGCCTTGCCGCCGCTCATATCTAATTGGTAACTTGCATTGGCACGTTAGCTCATAGAATAATTTAGAATTTTTAGATTTGAAAAACTTATTGTCAATTTCAGTTAAGAAAAGATTCAATAAATAAAATATGAAAAAATTTAAAGTTTGCATTGACTCAAGCTATTTTTTGAGTATATTTTAAGTAAAATATATCGAAATCTCTTTTGAAATTACTTTATTTGTTGTTAATATGTCATAACTCAAAGTTAACAAAGATGTCCGTCTCTTTTAACCCTGGAAGGTCATTCTTCGTTGAATCGACTACGCACGACGTATGATCTTTACACAACAAAAACAAGAATGACTTTCTAGGGTTAAGACGGTGTTTTCTAATGAAATTTAAAGATTCTAACCATATGACACTGAACTAACCGATTTCGGTATAAGTCAAAGGTAATTGCCCTGACGTTTCGGCTTGTATATAAATGCGATGTATACTCCTAAAAATTTACGGTCAGTATTTTTAAACTTAAGTTGAAACAAATAAGCAATAAATAAAGTCATTTCAAAAAAGATTTTTATGTCTTTTACTTAATATACACTCAAAAAATAGCTTGAGTCAATGCAAACTTTAAATTGAAATAATTTTTTATTTTGAGCTAACCTATTAAAACTCCGTTCCACTGGATTGTACGACCCAAAATTAAGTTTACGTGTCCCGGGGTTTCGGTGTGTCATTTTCACATACTTACTGTGTTATTATTCAAAAGCATGATACAATTAATATAAACTAAAATAAACTTTTAAATTTTAAACAATTAAAACCAAAAGTTTATTTTTCGATCTTTATCATAAATTATGTTGCGAGCAAGATTATTCAAGTTCAAGATCATTTGTTTTTTGTTAAACAAAAAACCGTGCAATGTTTATTTATTAATTAAATTGGTTTTCTAAAGATTTTCGGTGATGAAACATGAAAGGACCTGTAAAGTCTGCTTTAAGTTGGCGGACAGAAAACTTTTTTAATTAATAAATAAACATTGCACGGTTTTTTGTTTAACAAAAACAAATGATAAAAAATATAAACTTTTAAATTCTTCAACATGTTTTGATTGGTGCGAATTTACGAACAAATAACAAGAGGGCAGATTGAGAGAGACTGAGGTGGATAGAAACCCACTGTAGTCACGCATTCGTGTAACGGCGAACGCAGTGTTGACATAATTTGAAAGTCGAACTGTGCTAGATAGTTTAAAAAACAGTGCTAGAAAGTGCTAGATGGAGAAAAAAGTGCTAGAAAAACTGCTAGATTTTTTTGCATATATCTCTATAGAACACCCTATGCTTTCGATTTGTAAATTTATCTTTAAGATCCCGTTTCCTTAAGATAAAAATATAAGATATTTTTTCGAAATAGGGAACCAACAAATTCAATGTGGCGGTTTATATTTTCATTGATTTAAATTCAGCACTTTTAAATATAATTATAGCTCAAATATTAAAGGATATTTTAATGACCTTGTAAGGATCGTAAAAATGTTTATTTTTGTTGTAAAACTTCAATCCTTGAGACTTACTTATAAATTTGGTCACTTTCGAACATAAATTAGTTTCGATTTGTTGACTATAACAGGGCAAACAGAAATATACTGTATCATGTTTCAGGGCAACCAGAAATATGTTGTATCATGTTTTTTCCTGTTCGTTGTATTGAAATATTAATGAGATATTTACGTTTTTTAAAACAATTGACGAATTCAGGCATTGATTGGTTATAGCATATTTTTGCATATTTTGCCCTTGTTTTAGCATATTTCGTATTTTTGATTAAAAAATAATCTTATTTTTGAGCATATTTTAGTGCTTTTTAGAACAAAAGCATATTTTTATAGCATAGGCTATATGCATACAAGGATATGACTAATAAGTCATTACCAGAAGGAAAAAAATAATGGTTCTAAAAATAGATTTTGAAAAAAATTAAGAGCTAAAAAAAATATTATTAATTTTTTTAAAACATGGTCGAGCCAAGAATCGATCCCGGGTCGTCAGATTAATAGGCGTCTGCTCTATACCCTAAGCTACCAAGGTATATAAAATTTGATAGTTTAACACATATAAGAATTGTTCTTCTATGTAAATATACCAAAACTAATAACATACTCTTTAGCTTACAAAAACACGAATTATAATGAGTCTGAAAAAGATTTCCAGAAAAATGTTGTTCAGCGATTATTTTTTGTATAAGAGTAATGCATTATAAGATTGTTAATCGTAACCTATTATTTATTACTTAAAGTAATGCAGAAGGTAATAAGTACTCATTACACTCAAAAAAAAATTGTTTCGGATTAAAGAAACTTTACTTAAATGTAGTAAAATAAGGGTGTAGCTAATAAATTAGTTATAAGCGATAGATATTCGCCATTTAACATTTAAGGAAATAGGCGAGTTCAATTTGGTTATAGATTTCAATATGTTTTATTCAAGTGAAAGTTACAGGTTTATATAGTAAAAATTAAAGTAAAATTATTGTCTACTTAGCATAATATAATAATTAGGTCAATATAATAACGTAACATAAAATACCATACAATACAATAGAATGCTTCACTATTAGTTAAGTTCAATGTCTGTATATCAGTTAGAACAAGGAAACATGATCACCGCTTGATGGTTTGTACATTCATTCAAAACAATGTTATATGAGATTATGCCATTTATGAATATGACGGTATATGCGACTGTCATATCCGCTACACCCTCCATTTTCTGGAAGAATGTTCATACGCTATTAAGCATATGAATATTCTTTACTCATTGTTACCTTGGTCTAAATTCAATGACAGATCATCTTGAAAATATTATTTTTTTTTTCAATATTTTTTTTTTTTTTATTATTATTATTTTTTTTTTTTAATATATTGGTTATTTTTATTATTTTACTTTTTATATATTGGTTATTTTTATTATTTTACTTTTTATATATTGGTGCACCAAACTTATCGTTGTTTAATGATATATGTTTTTAACTCATCTTTTTTTTGTGTATTATGTTGAGAAATAATGATTTTGTGAAAAGATAAAAAAAATTACTTGTTTCAATTAAAAAGTTTAATTCTATTCCTGTGAACCTTCTGCTTCTTATTTCCCTTAGTTTCTAATAATATGTTATCGTTATCACCTATTTCTATAATCTTATACGGGCCCTCATATCTATTGTCTAACTTATGTCCTACCTCATTTCTTAATAAAACCAAATCTCCTAAATTTAAATCTAACTGTTCTGAATTTATATCATAAAATTGTTTCTGCTTAACCTTAGCCTTATCTAGTAGTAATCTTGCTCTCTTGTATGCAATTTCTAACCTATACTTCACTTCTTTACTATAATCATCTATATTATAAATAGGATCTATTCTATCTATACTATTAAAATAATGAAAACCATGAGGTATCCGTCCAAAAATTAGCTCGTATGGACAGTAACCGTGAACTGCCGATGGGGTGGTGTTAAAACAATATGTAAAGTATCTAAGCCATTCGTCCCAATCGTCTCGTTTAATCGATATATATGAACGTATATATTCGTTGAAAGTTCGGTGACTGCGTTCCACAGTACCTAGAGTCTGATGGTGATATGCAGTAGAGGTAATATTCTTGATTTTCATATATTTACACAAATCCGTTATTATTGAGTTCTTATACTCTGTTCCCATATCCGATATGAACGTCTTCATTGGACCGTAGCATAGTATAAAATACTCAAATATAGCCTTTGCAACTGTGCTTGCACTCTTGTTCGATATTGGTATGGCCACTAAATATTTAGTTAGGTCACATATTAATGTGACAATATACTCATTACCATTTTCCGTCTTTGGTAATGGACCAATGGTATCCACTAATACGATGTCGAATGCAGTTGCTGGGGTTTCTGTCAGTATCATTGGTGTCTTAGTATGTGTTGTTATCTTAGCTTTTTGACATTTTAGGCATGTTTTGATATATTTTTTCACGTGTGAAGGCATACCTCTCCACTTGTAATGTCTTCTAATTTTTGCTAATGTTCTTGATATCCCGCAGTGGCCGCCTTCCGCTGGATTATCATGATATGTAGTTAATATCTCTTTTATTTTATTATCATCTTTAGCATCAATTATGGTCACCTTTGGCAGTAGCGCTACTGTTAATTTTTTCAAATAATCATTGCCCTTTCTTTTGAATTCATTTATAGATACAAATTTAAAAATTTCTTCATCGGGTGCCATTTTTAATTTTTCAAGATTCAGCTTACCGGCTTCTTTTTCAAGCCTTAGGAAAAATCCTCCTAGGTCCAATTTCCCATTAGTACACAGATCTTCAACATTTATTCGCTTCAATATTAATTTTCCATGCTTCAATAAGCATCTTCCTGGAGTTAATATTAACTTTACTAGCTTTTTAACGTCATCATATTGTATGACTTCATATATATTGGGCTTTTCTTTTATATTTTCATGATGCTTTTGTTTAGTTACTTTTTCGTTCTTTCTGGTGTCGGACCTTGTGGTCACTTTATTTATTACTAATACATTTTTGTGTAATTCTTTAAATTCTTCAATGCTTATTCTTGATAAAGCATCAGCAACGTAATTTTCTTTACCCTTGAGATACTCAACTGTAAAATCATACTCTTCCAAGTCCAAACGCATTCTTGTTAATTTTGAACTTGGATTTTTCATCGAGAATAGGTATGACAAAGGTCTATGATCGGTCTTTACAAGAAAACGTGTTCCGTAGATATATGGTCTGAAATGTAGTATGGCCCAATGGATAGCTATGAGCTCTTGCTCGATTGTTGATTTGTTGCTCTCTCCTTGTGTGAATGTTTTCGAGGCATATGCTATAGGTAGATGTTTGCCATTGTACTCCTGACTTAATACCGCTCCGCAAGCGTGCTTACTGGCGTCAGTTGTTATACAAAATTCCTTATCAAAGTTCGGATATTGTAGAAGGGTTGGTAGCATTAATGCTTTCTTTAAGTAAAGAAATGCGTTATTACATTCTTCTGTCCACTCGAATGGTACGTTTTTCTTGCACAGACGCGTAATGTGGCGTGAATGAAGAGAGAAGTTCTTAATAAACCTTCGGTAGTAATTACAAAACGCAATAAATCGTCTTGCACTATTTGCGTCAGTTGGAACTGGATGTTTCCTAATTGCTTCGTATTTTCCATCATCCGGCAGAATGCCCTTATCTGTACATTTATGCCCAAGAAAAGTTACTTCATGTCTAAAGAATGAACATTTTTCAGGATGCAACTTTAGATTATATTTTCTGCATAGATCAAAAACGCTTTTCAAGTTATTTATCATTTGTCTCTCCGATCGACCTATTACCACTAGATCATCCATATACAAAAATGCTTGTGAGGGGTTTAACCCTGAAAATGCTATAGTCATCATCCGCTGAAAAGAGTTTGGAGCTATTTTTAATCCGTAGGGGAGCCTTTTAAACCGATATGAGCCGTTGCTTGTAGAAAAGGATGTAATGTCTCTTGACTTCTCGTCGAGTTCAATGTGGTGGAAACCCGACATTAAATCTAGGCACGAAAAGTATTTTGCTCTTCCTAATTGATCTAAAATATCTTCTATTCTTGGTAGTGGAAATTTATCAGCGACTAGTTTTTTGTTTATTTGACGATAGTCTACTACCAAACGCCATCTCTTCTTATCTGAATTAGGTAGTGATTTCTTTGGTACTAGGAGTAGTGGACTATTGTACTCTGATGTGGAAGGTTCAACGATGCCGTCTTCTACTAAATTTTTAACCTGTGCATCTACTTCGATCTTGTGTGTATGGGGTATCCTGTAGTTTTTAATATAAACGGGTTCCTTGTCTTTGAGTTTAAGTTTTTGTGTATAGAAATTGTTCGCAGTGATGGGTTCCGTATCTAATCCGAAAATATCAATGTAGTCTGTACATAATTTTTCCATTTGTTCCTTAAATGGTTCAGGAAAGCTTTTTGACAATTTGTGCATAATTTCAACTTTTCTGGATCCACTACACTTCTGTGTAGCTGATATTGTATAATTGTCGAGATTTTCCGATACGATATCAATACATTTAAGTGATACTGTTACTGTATTAGTGTTAATAACCCTGATGAAAGCTCTTTTACTGTTTACTATTGTATTACCTATTATTACTTACTCCTGGTTGTGGTTCTTGATTAACAACAAGTACTTCTTCATAAGGTGTGTTTATCTTTATTTGTCTAATAACTTCAGAACGAGCTGGTAACAAGATAGTATCATCCGAACTGTAGTGTAAGATTGGGATGTGAATTCCGTCCCGAACATTTCCGGGTCTTAATATAAACCAATCTTGCGTTTCACCGAAATCCAAGATACAGTTGTAGTGTTTGATGAAGTCTATACCGAGTATTCCGTCGCATGGAATAGGAAAATTTTCGGGTACTATGTGGAACTCATGGGGAACAAAGTAATTTTTAATACGAAGTTTCAAATGTGTGGTACCCAGTGACTGTATTGTTCCTTCACCTATTCCACTAATTGTTGTTGTATTATATTCATTTACCTGTATTGACTGTATTGTTCCTTCACCTATTCCACTAATTGTTGTTGTATTATATTCATTTACCCCCTCATATTTAATGCCATTCTGTTTTAGTAACGATATATCTGCTCCAGTATCAACCAGCAAAGTTAATTGGTTGTTCTCACCATCATAGACTTTTACAAAAATGCTTAAATTCAAATTTAAATGTAAAATACGGTTGAATCGTTTTTTGTCATACTTTGTATTCTCAAGGGTGTGAATTAGTTTTCCGTTTCCGTTTCATGTTCTTGTTGAGTTATAGCTCGTACATTACTCGTACGGTAGTGATTATTATTATTATAACCATAATAAGCTCGTCCATTGTCTGGATTATTATTATTATAATCATAATAAGCTCGTCCATTGTCTGGAACTGTCCCGCACGCATGATAATTTTGACTTGCTCATTTTGAGTGTTTTTCGCCATAGATTTTACAGCAACTTGGGTTGCATATTTGCCAGCTGTTTCAAGTGTTAAACCGTCTGATATGTATGCACTTTCCAATGCTTTTGTAAGCTCTTCTATTTCCTTGACGTAAGCCGTTGTGTTTTTATTTTGTTGTTTTATATTCATCAGTTTTGCCGAGAGAACACCGACTGTTTCTCCCTTCACAGTGCTTCTTAACTTACTTATAATTTGTTGTATAGTTGTTTCTGAAGAAATTAAATTCCTGGCTGTACCTTTTAGTTTGGTTTTTATTACATTTACCGCCAATGTTTCATGGGTTTCCTTTATAGTTTCTAAAATGCTCAAGGCATCTATAAAACTTTGTAAGTTTTCGTGTTTCCCGTCGAAATCAGGTAAGATCCTGGTGACGGTTTGCAGAAACTCTATACTAGTTTGCGGCATATCTGCGCTGTTCTCGTTTTCAACAGATTCCAATTCCTTATTAATTTCAGTATCGTCTTCGGACAAATCTTCGCTCTCTGAACTGCATTCGTATTTTGCGCCCTCTGTGAGTGAGTGTGAAATTTTCACATGCAAGCTATGTTTTGCGGAAACTTTCAGAATTCTATCCCTACAATTATTGTAGATAGCAATTGCTTCTTTATTGTGATCTGATTTTAATTTATTCTCATACCCAATTAAAAATTTTCGTAATGATTCAAAATTATCTAATAAGACTTTCTTATGTTTCTCTATAGTTTCATTTCTAATTCCTCTATTCTTATTCAAACACTTATATGATCTTCTAATCTGCCCTTCATATGACTTTAATTTATTCAAAACTTCGGACCAAGTGTCCATTATATTCTCTCTACTACTTCGTTAATTTGACCAATATATCTCTTTTTTATTCTCTTATTATGCATTTTATATAATTTCAAAACTAATTCTATCCCTAATATAACAGTGATAATAAGCAAGTAAATTTTTATTTGTTCCCAACCATTATCTTTTTGTTCAACAATTACTTCATTTACAACATTAGCCTTAGGGTTTGTTAGCTTTGCCTCTTGATTACCCATTTCAATTTTAATTTATGAGTTTTAATGCAAAATGATTTTTAAGAGCGAAAATGTATAAAAAAACTGATTTGAATTTATGTTTTTAATTCAAGACAGGTGCACCAATTAAAAAAAATTTTGAGTATTTTTTTTAACTCTTAAATAATTTTTATTAATTTTCATTTATTTAATATAAAATATTTTTTTATTTTTTTGAAAATTTTTAAATTTTAAATAGTTTTTATTTTTAATTTTTATTTGTAGTAATTTTTATTAACTTAACATAATTGTTACTTGTATTTACTATTCATTTATTTAGTATAATTATCATCATGACCGTTGCCATTACACAAGAAGAAAAGAAAAAAAAAAATTGTGTCGGACACGGGCGAAATCGCCTCCGTCCCTACCGGTGCATAACCAGGTTAGCACTCTGTTAAAATTACTTTATATTTTACCTCTATTATAAGGTTTTCATTAAGTTTTTGGAAAATTTATATATTTTTATCTCCTTCTCCAGTTCTTCTATTTTGTTCCATAACCTGGTGGATACGTCCCATGAAGGTGGTGGGTTGCTTCTGATTAGTCTCTTCAGCTGGGCTATTTTTCTTCTTTTCCCCACAAGATATCCTCCTCTTCTCTTTGGCTTGTTGGTGGCTGGAATTTTTGGGGTGTCCTCTTTGGTCTTCCTTGAGTCCGTCTCCGGTACTCCTCGATAGATAACGGTTTCGGACCCTGGTTATTATTACGTGACTGTTCTGATGTGAACACTGTCACGGTCGCCATGTAGCTAATAAATTAGTTATAAGCGATAGATATTCGCCATTTAACATTTAAGGAAATAGGCGAGTTCAATTTGGTTATAGATTTCAATATGTTTTATTCAAGTGAAAGTTACAGGTTTATATAGTAAAATTAAAGTAAAATTATTGTCTACTTAGCATAATATAATAATTAGGTCAATATAATAACGTAACATAAAATACCATACAATACAATAGAATGCTTCACTATTAGTTAAGTTCAATGTCTGTATATCAGTTAGAACAAGGAAACATGATCACCGCTTGATGGTTTGTACATTCATTCAAAACAATGTTATATGAGATTATGCCATTTATGAATATGACGGTATATGCGACTGTCATATCCGCTACAAGGGAATGAATAAGCTCCAAAGGCAAATTTCCACAAAACATGTATACATTTTTCCTTAAATTAAGGAAATAAATATGTATTTATTTGTATCAAAAATAAGTATAAATATACTTTGGCATAGAAAAAGAAATTTGTTAAACTATATGTGTTTTTGCATTAGTAAGTAAATTTGTCTTTAATATATTTGAGAATTTTATAAAAACTTTCTCTTGTTTAAAGAATGTTTCCTTGAATTAAAAAAGATTATCGTTAGAAAAATAAAAATTTTCTTGTTTTTAATTTAAAAATCGTATTTGTTTCCTAAATACTGATATATTTTCCTTAAATTTAAGAAATTTTCTTTAAAAAATTACACAATTAAGTATATTTTTACCATATAAGAGTAAAAAACTTGTTCTACATATAGAAATGTTTAATAGTTTTAAGTAAGTAATATACTCAAATTGAATATAATTTTACTAAATAATAGTAACAAGTTCCTAAAAATGTAAAAATGTTTCCTAGATTTAAGGAAATAATATACTCAGTTTTTGTATACTATTACTACTTAACAGTAAAAACCCTGCTGTTAATAATTAAATGTTTGCTACTTTTAAGGAAATATATAATTAAATTACTATAATTTTTACTGTGCTAAAGTAAACGATTTCCTATGCAAAAGTAAATGTTTTTCTTGAATTGAGTATAAAATATGATGAAGTTTAATATATTATCCTCTAATTGAATACATTTCTGTACTAATGTCGAGTAAATAATATCTTTATTTTTTATAAAAGTATCTTAGATTTAAAGAAAAATTTAATTAAAAAGGTGGAAACAACATAATTTTAAGTAAATAATTTATTTAATTTGTGTAAAAACTTCTTCTGTTAAAGTAACTTGAGTACATTATGGAAACTACATAATTTTAAGTAAATAATTTATTTAATTTGTGCAAAAACTTCTTCTGTTAAAGTAACTTGAGTACATTATGGTACGAAGGCTGAGTATGTTATTTCTATATCTTTTTAGAAAAGTGCCCTATAATTAAGGACATAGTAATTTACACAAATTTTTGTTTTTTTTTTTTAATATTATTCAATTTAAAAAGTTTGTTATAATTAAGTATAACAAACTTTTGAAAAAGACAAAGTATAGTCTTAGTTTATTTCCTCTCGCAAACATTGTGCATATTTTATTTTTAAATAAAAGTAACAAAGGTGGAATATAAACGAAAAATGTATATATTATCTCTGTCAAAGACAGAGTGTATACAAAATTAAATGTTTTCAATTTTTTAATTATTAGTGGAAATTTTATTTTCAGTCTCAACTTAATTCTCATTTGTTTTAAAAAATGGGATATATAAGTGTTTGAGTTTGTAAATGAGGTTGCCACTGCTTTCTAAACTTATTCTGATGATGGAGACCTAGAAAAGCCCCGAAATGGAACCATCAACAAATTCTTGAAAGTGGTCAATTAATAAATTGAAAACAAAAAACTCTATAGATTATTTGCTAGGACAATATCCTAATAAAGAAATATAGAGTATGGCCTTGAACTTGAATAAATTTTCATTTTCATATTATTCAATTTATTTTTTGTCTTTTGTTTTATTGAGCTAAAGATCCTTTATTTTATAATTATAATTATTTATTTCCAATATTTCGTCTTCGCTTTGGAAGACTTCTTCACGGAATTTTTTTTTTTAAATTAAAAAAAAATCTAAATGAGAATTATAATAATTTTATTATTTCCTATTGACTAAATGTCTGTAATTCTGTGCAATATTCGATGTGTCTGTTTTATAGTTAATCCTTTGTGTTGATGGTACTTTTATGATCTGTAACATTTCTAATGTAAAGGGTGGTTAAATTGTAAGGGCCGATGTTGAATGTGAACCACACCTAAACGCCAAGTTTTTTCCGAATTTTATTTGACATTTCTCTATTTCAGACTTACTCAATTTGAACCATGGAGAGATACACAATCCAACAACGTGTTAAAGTTATCCAGACTTATTATGAAAATGGGCGTTCAAATCAAAATGCATATCGTGCACTTCGTGATTTTTTGGTCAATTTGATCGTCCAAATGTGCGTACAATTGCAAAAATCGTGGAAAAATTCGAGCAAACCGGGTCTGTAGAAGATGTGAGAACACCAGTGCATGCTCGTACAGCTCGTACTGCAGAAAATATTGCTGCTGTTCGCGATAGTGTGGCTGAAGAGCCGTCCACCTCAACTCGTCGTCGTGCCCAACAATTGCACCTCTCACGCTCGTCGTTGATGAACATTATGCATAAAGACTTGCATTTACACGCTTACAAGGTGCAATTGGCTCAAGAACTAAAGCCTCTTGACCATTCCAAACGTCGTGAATGGGCAGAATGGTGGCAAGAAATGGCAACAGTGGATGATCAATTTTCGAAGAAAATCATCTTCAGTGATGAGGCACATTTTCACCTCAGTGGATTCGTCAATAAACAGAATTGCCGCATTTGGGCGAATGAGAATCCAAGAGTGATTGTCGAAAAAACCAATGCACCCACAAAGAGTGACTGTTTGGTGCGGTTTATGGGCTGGCGGTATCATCGGGCCGTATTTTTTCCAAAATGAGGCCGGTCAGGCAGTTACTGTGAATGGTGTTCGCTATCGTGAGATGATAACGAACTTTTTATGGCCCGAATTGGAAGATATGGATGTGGACGATATGTGGTTTCAGCAGGACGGTGCCACTTGCCACACAGCTAACGAAACAATGGCTCTTTTGCGCAACAAATTCAATGGCCGTGTTATCTCACGTAATGGCGATGTCAATTGGCCGCCAAGATCATGTGATTTGACACCGTTGGACTTTTTTCTTTGGGGTTATTTGAAAGAAAAGGTGTGCGTCGATAATCCAGCAACAATTCAAGAGCTAAAGGATGAGATAATTCGGCACATTAACGGCATAGAACCTTCATTATGCCTCAGCGTCATCGAAAATTTGGACCATCGGATGGAGGTGTGCCGCCGTGGTCGCGGCGCCCATTTGGCCGATATTTTGTTCCATACATAATTGAGTAATACCAATATATCATAATAAAATAAAATTACAATAATTTCCTAAATAGTTTGTGTTTTATTCAAAATCAACATCGGCCTTGAAATTTAACCACCCTTTATATCTTCGTTTATAATTGCTTTCTGTGTTTAAAATTGATGTGTTATCAAAATCTGGATAATGATTGGAGTTGCTGCAGTGTAATGATAATGCTGTTTTTTGCGTAGAAGTGGTTTTATTGTATTTTTGATCGGATTTATGACCTGCTATTCTAGTTTTCAGTTTATTCTTTGTGGTACCTACGTATACTTTAGTGCAATTTTCTGTGTCATTACCCCTACATGGTATCTTATAAACTAAATTGGACATATCAAATTTACTTATTTTATCTTTTGTCTTGCTAAATAGTGAACCTAATGTGTTATATGTTCTATGTGCTACTAAGTATTTCCTATCATCGAAAATTTTGGATTTTTCTAATCTTTATATTCAATTTATTTAAATAATTTCTTAAACTATGCATTTATACTCTAGTTCACAGCGACTTTGATTCACAATATTTGGCGTTTATTTTTTCTGTCAAATGGCGATCTAAATCCGAAAATTAAGTCGAAAAGTTAAAAAATAGAACAGATATTTTTATTTAAGTAAAACAGTTTTTTTAAAAAATGTATAATTTGAGAATTTTGCAATATTTTAAAAACTGTTCTATTATCGTAATGTATAAAATAATGAATAGTCATTACTATGTTCTTGCTGTGATTTCCTGGAAAGTAGTCGCTCCACACACAAACATAAATTATCATTATTAAAATTTTTTTCTTTAAATTATAACTATTATATTCGAAATCTCTAAATTAGGCATTTTAAAAATTCCTTTAAATTAATTAAAAAAAAAAAAAACACCACTTTACCATTTCTATCTGTCTGAACTCCATATCTAAATAGTTTTGAGTATATTATTAATATAATAAGTGAATTTTAATATATTAAATAAATAAATAAATGAAATAAAAATTAAAATTTTTCAAGATTTAAAGTTTTGGGAAATAAATTTTTTTCACAACTTTCGGCCGAAAAGCGTCACGGATTAACGCTTTTCAAAAAAAATCGATTTCTTTCATTTGTCACCCTTTGTAATAAAACTTGGGAGTGACAAATTGTGTTATAAGGGACACCCTGATAAGCATTCATACAAATAAACCTGTTTAAAAAGCAGAAAAAATGTCTAAAAATTAGTTAAAGATGCTGTTGCAGAAAAAACTACTAAATTACCAGATTTTGAAAGATAAAAACAGCAAAAATAAAACTGTTAAATTTACAGAATTTTTGTCATATTCGCGTTGAATTTTAGTTAATTGAAAATCGCAATTTACTCTGCTAAAGTCACCATAAACTTTTGCCGAACTTTCTTATACTAATGCATTTTCAGATTTTTTAACCATTGTATTGATCTTTAATAAAATATTATTTCTTTAAAAAACATCATTACTTTAAAATAAAAAAAAGTTTATAAAGGTGAATTTTGTTAATCATATATCGACCATTCCACCAAAGATCGGCTAAAAAGGAGCCTTGGAGCCCCTAATGTTTTTCGGAATGAAATTCTTTTTTTGCGTCAAAGAAAAATGCGTTTTTTATACTTTTTTTATGCACGCTATATAAATTTGGCCACTCTCGATTTGGAAAAAAGATGTATACATTTCTTTATCCCGGCGTGTAAATATTATTAATGAACTATTGAAAATAAACTTGCATTATGTTTTCAGAAAAAACTTAAATTTGTTTGTGTTTTATTTTTAAAATTAATAAGATTAGATTTAAAAATGTAGTATTAAGGCGCCTTTTAAATGTCACTGTTTTAGAAACTGTACATTTAATTTTGGACTTCAAAGGTTTCCGCTAAAAACCTTATTAAAAACCATGACTTTCATCACAATTCCCCAATATCGTAAGATATAATTTTTGAATAATTTTTTTTATGAAATGTCCCTGAAATTAAATTCTACCAATTCAGAGGGCTGTTCGCTTAAAATGTGCTAAAATAACGGCCAGCTTTTATTCCTGCAATCATTCATCTCAGAATATTAAGACGAATATTAAGAACTTTTCTTTATGTTTATCATATTTGATTTTGTTTTGTAGTTTTACTTCTTTCCGTTACCTTTTTTTCAATTTTATTTATGTCGTTAACTGTCATTTAAATAACAAGAATTGCCGTTAAAACTATTCCTTTTTAAATTTTAGCATACTTCTTATGGAGTCGCAAATTACCCCAGAACTTCCCAAAATACCCCACCTTTTCTGCATTGAAAAAATCGCCAAATAAATCTAATTAATGAACAATTTAGCTGTGTTCTTTGGGTTAAAAAGTTACACCAATAACAACTCTTTGGGACGGATCTATCAAGAGACTAAGCAAAACTAGAGGTATTGCATTTTAGGAGCTAAACTAGTCACAAATTACCACAACTTCCTTAATTATTTCCTATGGAACGTTTTTTTCATTGTTCTGCATTGACAATTAACAACAAATAAATTTTAAAAATATTTTAGTAAAATAATTTAGGTCTTTATAGAAACAATTTTATATCAAAAGTCCTAGTCCATAACTGGATCCAAATATTAGCATTTATTTATTTCCTTACCTGTATCTAAAAAAATGTTGTTAAGTTTCGTTATATGCTAATAAAATTATATTTTGCTAAAATCAATAGAGATATTTGCTATGAAATTATAGACTGCTGATTTCAGAAGGGCAGATTTTAATTTGCATAAAAAAAATTTGAAAAAAAAACTTTCAACATTTCACATTTTTTTTTTAATATTTTTGTTTACTAAAATTTAGCAAATTTTTTGTTGATTTTGGCATATTCATTTGTAACATTTTTTATAGCAGAAATATAAGAAAAATTTTCTAGATTTAACAGATTTATTATTGTTATTCTAATCTTATTAATATTTAGCAAGAAAAATCTGCTAATTTTAGCAGATGTTCCTGCGAAAATTTTTAAAATTTTTTAGTAGTTTTAGCAAAAATGTGTACTACCCAGCAACACCACACATTACCAAATCATGGGTAAAGTAATGTATCGCCATAGGGCTTCACGCATTACATTACACCTTACTTCACTGATGAATTTTACAGGCGATGAGCCTAAAAGTAATGGGTGGACTCATTACCTTGTAGGGGGTAAAGTAACTGGTTACTTATATGGTTACATGGTGGGAAAAAGTAATGTGTCTATAAATACATTTTCATAAAAAACAATGCATAAATAATTTTTTTTTTTTTATTAAATAAATTACGTGGACATGCTGGGATTCGAACCTGGGGTCTCTGGTATTTAACAATTAGTTAGGCGAAAACTCTACCAACTGAGCTATCGATACACATAATATTTTATTGCTTAAAATGTAAATGCGTTGTTGTGCTTCGTGTTTTCGTTAGTGATATCAAAAATATACACCTTACCCTCATGCTTACAAAAAACCACAAAGTAATGTGTCTATAAATAGATTTTCAAAAATATATATTAATAATTACTTTACGTTTATAATTCATGCATTATGTAATTGATGATCGGTAAGTCATTATTTTATGTTTTGACATAATGTAATATGTAATGAGGTATCATTACAAGGTAATCCATGAGTTTTCAATTATCGGTAACTCATTACTGCTTGTTGGAAAATAATGATACAGCTAAGGAGTACACATTACAAGGTAATGCATTATTTTATCGCACCCATTACCAAAGTTTTGCTGGGTATTTTTTTTAGTGTAAGTACATCATCAGAGTTACCAACTTTGACGATTTGTCCTTATTTTGACGATGTTCGAAGTGAAATATGATAAATTGACGATTTTACAAAATTTTTTGTATAGAAAATTACGATTTCTAAATGTAAGGATATTTTTAAAGTTTTTTGTTAAATAATGTCAATTTTACTAAAAAAAAAAAAACAGCGAAAATCCAAAGAATTTTTCATATATTTTTGGAAGGGAAATCCAAAAATGTAAATTTTTAAAAGATATAAATCATTTTAGCTTCAAAATTACTAATAAGTGATTTTCGTTTTGGTTTCTTAAATGCATTTTTTATAAGCCCCAATTTTATAAAACATAATATGAAACAAAAAAAAAAAACAAAAATTATAAGAATCGACATTTCTTTATGAAATCTCATGTGTTTGAAAATATATCGAAGATATTGCCATTTCTTTGGTGTTCAATGTGCGTTGGAAGTTGTGCGCTGAAAACTAGGAGCGTTGTTAAAGTGATTGAAACTAAGTTTTGAGTAAACTTTTCTTTTTTATTGAAATATATAATGAGATTTGGGATTGACGATTTTTTTTACGATTTCTTAATCTCAAAATGACGATTTTAACGATTTTTTTTCACAATAATTTACGATTTTTAACAAAATTGGTTGGCAGCACTGTCCCCCATGTCGTCACATAACTGTTTATAATTCATAGATTTTACTGTTTTTATTGATGTCAATATATTGTACCTAAAGTCTGAAGTTTAATTAATATCAAAAGTCGTTTTTGTTGTTAACCCCAATGTGCAGTGTAGTGTTTTAATATTAAAAATATTTAAATATATTTTAAGCTAAATGCCCATAAATTCTTTTTAATTCGACACTAATCATAAATTCTTAACATTCCATTTGACCGTAATTTTGTATGTATTATGACCAGGGACAGGAACTGCATGCACTAAAAAAGTGTGTTTTAGGTGCTCATGAAAAATTTTAAAATATGCACTAAAAATTTAAAAAATATGCACTTTTTTCATTTATTGAAAACAAAAATATAACATAAAATATAGTCTTTATTCAGTTTCATTTTTTCATAAAATAAAAAGTAAAAAGAGATATTAAATAAACTTAATAAAATCTATATTTATATATAAAATATAATATTAATATTTTAAAATTTCAAATTCAATCTATTTATACTCAAAGAGTTATTTAACATAAAAAATGACCGCTCAAAGTCGACGGTTCTGATTGGTGCATGAGTTTCGAGTTGACAAAAAACGATGAAAGAGAGACCCTTTATATTAATTACACTGTAAAACACTAAAAATATATCGGAGATGCGACTCATCAATTGTGATAGATATTAGGACGTAGATCACGAATATGAACACAAAATCTTAATATTAGCTTCACTTTTCGAAATATTTGTAAACTTAACTTTTACCAAAAATCCAGTTTTTTTTTTAATTTCTTATTAATTCATATACCTGGATAAACGAATAACTTTTAATTGTGATTTGGTGAATTATTTATTGTGATTTGGTGAAAAATGTAGGATATCCTTGCACTTTAAGTGAAAACTTCACTTACTTTACTTTCCTGTGAATATTATTAAATCCCTTAATCAAATTTGCAATATTTTAGCATATGATGTTAATTTATATTCCACTCAATTAATTTCAGCGAAAGAACCATCGCTTTCATATGAATATTTTAAGAAAATTAAATGTGAAGCTAAAAATGTTTAACATTTTTTTTTAAATTAACTTTGTATGTGTTTACTATGAGGAAAATAAAAAAAATACATTTCCCGGGTAAAAATGTTAATGTAGAGTCTAATAAAATTATATCTCAGTTGATAAGTTAACGCAAATAAGCACTAGAAAATGATCCGAAAAATGGGTCACCTACTTGTATATAATTATATCAAATTAGATAGAATTTGATACAATTTTATACGATATTTGTCCATATCCGGGACATTAAATTATATCTAATTAGATATATTTAGATATATCTGATTTTATAAAATGTTAGCCGGTAGTAGGTATGGTTTTAGTAACTTGAAGTTATGTTTAAAAGTATTTAAGAATAAAATTTAAATTTCTAGAAATCAACAATTGTAATGACCAAATTTTAATGACAAAATTTGATTTAAAATTATCAATAACAAATTTAGTATATCCAAAATATATAATTAAGTGGTATTGTCTTATAAAATGTACACTTTTTTTATTTTAAGTTATATAAAATGATTTCGTTACAAAATTAATATTGTTATATGTGAAGCCATATCTAATAAAGTCTTAACTTGCAGATAACTTAATTTGATACTGAACTTTACCAAAATATGTATGGGATTATATATTATGCTATATAAAATTATAAGGAAAATGTTTTCAGTATGGCGTCACATATAGTTTTACAAGACTTATAAAACTGCATGGGACCATATATAATCATATCGCACTACATATATTTGAATTATTATTATATGGCTTATTTATTTCTTATTTCGTATATATATATATATAACTATATATATATATATATATGGAATAAGATTTGAAGACATATAATAATATCAAGTACCATATAAAAAATTCTCTCAATAAAAATGATTAGATGTATTTGTATATAACACAAGGCAACAATTTTGAAAAAATTTTAGGGGCTTTGAAAACCACTATACAATTTTGATGTATTGTGGTCCCAGTAGTACAAATATGGTTCAATTTTGAAATTCTATGGAGAGGTTTTTTTTTAAAAAATTTTAATTAAAATTATAAATTTTTTAGACGTGTCTCCACATAATTAATGATAACTGAAAAAAAATTAGTCCGATATTATTCAAATAAATTTAGAAAAACTGAAATTTACATAGCCTTTAATCCGTTAATATATTGCGTTTCAATCGGCTCAGTAGTTTTGGAGTTATAATAAAAAATTGAGGGAAAAAATATTTTTTTTACGTGAAATAGCAAATTTTTTTGGTTAAAAAAAATCATAAAAAATCGAAAACGGCAAAAATCGTTCAGATTTATTGCTTTATCGCAAAGCCACATGTAATAGGAACAAAATGAGATATCGATCATAAAAATCGATTGATTTTTTTCGAATTTATTCACAATTAAGTGAATTCGCTCATTTTCACCAAATTTTAGTTTTTTGTCTGATATACATAAAATTGAGTAGTTAATGTTCTTCTTTCGATTGATTGAATTTTGAAAACATTTTCCCCATGCTATGTACAAATTTTCACATCAAAAATGCATTACATAGTAACATTCGTGTATTTTTTGGCAAAACCCTACCTAGAATATACTGATTCTATTCTTCGGAAAGACATTTGTGTTGGATGAGCTTAAATGTAAATAAATAAATAAATTAAATAGTAGAAAATTTATATTTTATTATTCACATTTATTATAATAAATAAAACAAGAAAATAAATAAATATGTATTATAAACTACAAACTCTGAAATTTTCTTTTAGTCGATTTTCTACTATTGTTGAATAACGAAGTGTTACTCTGAATACTCCAGCAAAAATCAGCCATCATGTGTGCATCCCAGCGACCCTGGTATCGTTCCTCCATTGTCCGGATATCTTGGTGGAATCGTTCGCCCTGTTCTTCACTCAAGTCTCCTAGATTTTCAGGAAAACGATCTAAGTGACTGTGCAGGTAGTGTAATTTGATGCTCATGTTGCATCCAAGATTCTGGAAGTGAGTTAACATCTCTTCAACGTGCGCAACGTAATCATCACCCTTGTTATTTCCTAAGAAATTTTGAATAACCCATACAAACGAATCCCATGCATTCTTCTCAATTTCTGACATTGAACTGCCAAATTCAGTATCGTTCACCAATTTGCGAATTTGTGGGCCATCAAATATGCTTTTTGTACTTAAACAAAAATAACACTCGGATGCGTGGTTCGCTGTTTCTCTCCATAGCATAGGCTTCAAAATTTCCAAGTGTCGTCTGTAAAATGAAAAAAAAAATTGAAATCAGGAATATGAAGAATTCAAATTTTAATTAAGAAATATTGTAATTATAAAATATTCCAAATCTATTAATTTATACTTACTTTACGTTAGAAGACTTCATAGATAAATTCAATCGACATGGAATGCATATAGTACTCGGTGTCCAATGCTGGTTCAAATTGTGCGGATAGATATTATAGCAATCTTGATATGACTTTTGCAATGAAGTTAAGAACCACTTCCGTTTTTTTCCCGGTGATATATTGGCCGCACACATAACAAAATAAATCTGGATCGTTTTTACATGAAAATGTTCTGGCTTTCTGGCTCATTTTTATTAATATTTGAAAATTGTTTTTAACTTCTAAGCTGTATGACTCTAATTTTTGTGTAGGTATTAAATGATGTTTGCGTTATCGCAAACACTTCTTGAATGAAATAAAAAGGGTCAAGGAGATCTTATAAATACTGATACTATAATTTGGGATAACCCTTTGTGTGGATACAGTTTGTGTGTGCTGCAAATTTTTTATTATTCCCAAGAATCCTAAAAAACATTAAGGACTTTTATGAAAAAAAAAAAAATTATCCGTTACAGGTAGCTAACGGAAAATAAGAGCACTTCAGCGTACACGCACATTTATGAGCGTTTTATTACTATCCTACCGCAATCGTAAAAATTAAACAATCTTTTGTTTATTACTTATTTTTTTTTAATTATTAGAATCATAAAAATGTCATAGAGGTTTTTCCCAAAGGGGTTTTGCCAAAATGCGTGTCGTAAAATGCACCTGAGTTTTTATGTTCTGCATTTTCATTATGTAGGTACAATTTTCTACAGTGCTTGTAAATATGCGATACCTTCAATTAATTGTAAATAAAAATGTAAAGCATGCATCGATTTTTATGATCCATATCTAGTTTAATTCGCATGATATGTAGCTTTACTACAAAAAAATAAAAAGTAATATTTTTTGCAGTTTTCGATTTTTTCCAGATTTTTGTTTTTCAAATTTTTTTTTTTTTTTTAGCATTTTTTTTTTTTTTTTGCTAACAATTTCTTTTATAACTTTGAAACTATTGATCGCATTAAAAAAATTTGTACAGTTCTTTAAAGATATTGTAAACCTTAATTTTTGTAAATTTAATTTGACAAAATCGGACTAGTTGTTTTTGAGTTATGACAACATAAGTGGAGAAATGGCTCAATATATTGTCAATTTAAAAAAAAAAATTTTTTAAAAAAAATTATCCATAGAATTGAAAAATTTTACCATTTTTGTACTTAGGCAGCCATGATGCATCAAATCTATATAGTGGTTAGTCAAGCCTTTTTTTGCTGTTGACCTGTGTAATGATCAGGACAAGTTTTTTTTGGCACGAAGCAAGTTAAAAATGGCAGGTAAAATAGCACGAAAACCCGTTAAAAATGGCACAAGAAATGGCAAAAATAGCAAAATAGCAAAACAAAATGTGTAAAAAATAAAAAGTTAAATATTAAAGTTTTATTAAATTTTGATTGCATATTACAATCATATGGTTTTTCAAGTTATCAAAAAGAAACGATCTACTATTGTCACATAAAACAGTTGAGTTTACTGCAAATACGAGTTCCACATCTGTATATGTAACTGGAGCATATTTGAAAGCATGTTTTCAATCCTTTTCATTCTTATTAAAAATATATATTTTTTTTATTTTAGTTAAAATTTTGTAGGCCACTATTTTGAATGAAAACTTTATTAAATTTTTCAATAATTTCTTCGTTGTTGTCATCTTTAATCTTTTCCTTAACGAAATCTAAAACATCTAAAGTTTCATTTATAGAGAGTTCTTTTGTTTCTAATTTGGTGATGCTTAAGCAAAGACATTCGAAATTACTCTTTATATAAGCTAAATCAGATTATATTCCAGGTTTTTGAAATATCAATTTTGTAGACTTGGGCAATCTAGTTCATTTGAGTGAGAGCTCTTTCTACTTCAATTCATCTCAATGAACTAGGTGCCTCTTCTAGTTCAATCGATATTTGACAATTTCGTTCAATCGTTCGTTAGATCGCTTGTTTGATATTTTTTAAGGGAACTATTCATATTTGACACTTCTTGCATTTGTTTCATTTAGATTTCAAATATTACTCGTACTTGAAAATTTACGTACTTGTTAAAAACAAACTATTAAAAAGAAATAAAACTATGCACTCGTGGCAAAAGAACGAAATGAACGGTTGAACTAGAAGAGCGAATAATGGTAAACTGGGTCATATCGTTCAATTGAGAGAGTAGTTCAATTGAACTAGCTCGTTCACGAACTACACAAGTCTACAATTTTGTATTGCGTATAGACTCTGCATCATCGGATCTGAGCATATTTAATACGCCACAAATTTCATTGAAATTATCATAAAAATATTTTCAGCCTTTATCCAAGGTTCACTTAAATTCGTATACATTGATTGTAACAAAATTTTGGTGAGTTGGAGTCTAAAAAGATATCAAAATTAAAAACTACATAACACGACACTTATTCCGAGTTTTTAGAATGAAACTTATCTTTAATCTTAGTTTAATGCAGTTTGTAACTGGAATAATGCTATTGGAATTTTGTTTATTTTGCTTTATTTCAGTAAAGACCGAAATTCAGAGCTAGCAAAAGTTGTTCCTGCAAATGTTTGTTAATAAAATTGGAAATGGTGGACAAAATTTGTTGTCGGTTTAGCTAAACGAAGTTTAACCAACATCCCAACAGCTAGGCCTTAAATGTCAAGCAATAAGTGAATTGATATCTTCCAAGTTTAAACGTATAAAGTCTGCTCTGGGTGAAAAAGGCATTTTTATAGAAAAAATCAAAAAATATTGGAAGAAGGGAGAAAAAGGCAAGGTGGAGCAAAAATAGCAATTTTTGAAAAATAATTAAAAAAATGTCAAATGCTTGAGTTTGTGGCAAATCCAAAAAAACTTGCCCTAATAATGATATTCGCCGTAATGTGGCAACATTCAAAGTCAGATATTACTTAATCATATTATATAGGACTATATATATAACTAGTTTTACCCGGGTTGTGAACATGCATCATTTAAGATCGTAAGTTTTTAAGAAAACGCAGCTAATTACCTGAACTTGGTTGGTATTGAATTAAAAACATGTATTAAACATATTTGAATGTTTTTATCTGAATTTTATTAATTAACATTTGTCACATACTCCATATTTCTAAGCATAAAAATTTAATAAATTTTTGTAGTTTAATCAATTTTTTTCTTAAACTAAGAGAAAAAGTACGCAAGTTTTTTCATAAATTAAGTAACCTGTGATGTTACCTATAGGTGAGTATTAAAGTCTTAGACCTGCTTTAAGTTTTAGATATTTTATTAACGAAATCGTGAAAATGAAAAATTTCAACTTTGAATAGAGGCATATAGAATATTTTCGCATCTTTCGAAACGTGTACTATATTAAATTAAACAGCATAGTTTATACTAAAGGGTGTCCCAAGAAGAGCGCAATTTTTAAATTTTAAATAAAACACAGATATTTAAAAAAAAATCGTGAAACTTTATTATATCGTAAAGTAGACAGAATGAGGTTATATGTGGAACAATATATCGTGCAGATGGCCGCCGCGGCTTTGCTGGCATGCACGCGATCTTTTAATGAAATTTTCAATGACCGTTTTGCATGAATGCTGCGGTATTTCATTAATGCAGCGTCCAATTTCATCTTTTAAGGCTTGAGTCGTCGTCGGCTTATTCGCGTAAACCATCGACTTCAAAAAACCCCAAAGAAAAAAATCTAATGGTATTAAATCGCACGATCTAGGCGGCCAATTATGATCTCCAAAACGCGAAATAACACGACCGGGAAATGACTGATGCAGCAATTGAATTGTTTCTCTGGCTGTATGACATGTGGCGCCGTCTTGTTGGAACCACATGCCCTCCACATTCATTTCTTCAATTCTAGGCAAGAAAAAACTGGTTATCATTTCACGATACCGAACACCATTGACTGTTTGCGCTTGACCTGCCTTATTTTCATAAAAAAAAGGTCCAATGATTCCTCCAGCCCAAAAACCACACCACACAGTGACACGTTGAGGATGCATTTGCTTCTCGTGAATCACTCGAGGATTTTCCTCACCCCAAATGCGACAATTCTGCCTATTGACGAAGCCATCAAGATGAAAATGGGCCTCGTCACTGAAGATGATTTTATCGGCAAAATCAGCATTTTTCATGTTGTCTCTCCAATACCCAATTAACGAACTCCCTTCGCTGTCCATGGTTAGCTGGCTTCAGTTCCTGAGTCAATTGAACTTTGTATGCATGAAGATGCAAATCTTTCGTCAAAATTCGCTGCAAAGTGGATTTGGAGACACCAATTTGCTGAGCTCGGTGTCGAATTGAGGTGGATGGATTTTGAGCGACATCATCACGTACAGCTGCGACATTTTCGGTCGATCGACCTGGTCGATGGCGCGTTGTTGTCTTTACATCACACACAGACCCAGTTTCGGCAAATTTATCCATTAATCTCTTTACAGTTGACTCTTTTGGAGCATTATTGTGACCCCAAATTGATCGCAATTTGCGAACTGTAGCCGCAAAACTTTCACCATTTTGGTAAAACAATTTCACAATGAGAATGCGTTGTTCATTCGTGTAGCGCTCCATTTTTACTAACCTCGTACCTTCTACTAGCAAACAATAACAATTGTTCAACTGTCAAACAATGACACTTCGAATGTTGCCAGATTTAAAAATTGCGTTCTTCTTGAATGCTGCAAAAAAGTTATTATTTTTAATTTTGCATTATTTTATAAAAAATTTCCTAATTGTAATTGTTAGCGCGTTGAACTGTTACACGGATGGTCCCGGGTTCGATTCCCGTGGCGACAACATCAATTTAGAAAAATAATATGTATGAGTTTTTCTATCACTTATATGTATCGCTGCGCCCACCTTCGGTGTTCCCATAGCACTTAACCCCACCGAAGTATAATAATGAATCAGGGCTATGAACCAAAAAGCTTCAATAAGTTCGCCAACTCTCCATCGGGTGGCGAGCAACAACTGTTCTAAGACTTATCATCTCGCGCAATTACAGTGTTGCCATGTTTGAAGCCCTTCATCTTTCCCTACCTTTCATCTCTCCACTACCCAATTTCCAAAGAAAGCACCACATTAATAAATAGGAAGAATTTCCTGAGTGTTGATTCTCTTTTTAACAAAAAAAAAAAAAGCCTTGGAACTGTGTTAATTTTTATAATTTTAATGAATTTTAAAGTTAATTTGTATTGTTTAATATATTCTCCGCATATAGTTGCATATTTAACACAAAATTGTATATGTTTATATTGAAAAATACCACTACAAACTATTTATCTTAATTCAAGTTTGCATATAAATTTTAAGAGGACACTTTGCATGGCTTCTGCAGCTTAGAGTGATTTGAAAGTGACTTTTTACAAGATACTAAGAAAAATGCAATAAAAGTAAAAATATGAAAAAAAAATATGTATTGAAAGCCAAATAAGTAAAATTATGCAATAAAAATATGCATTTAAAGCATAATATGCAAAATATGCATTTATAAAAAAATATGCAAACATATGCATAAACAAATCGATGATTTGATCGCAAATTCTTTGATTCGCAAAGATATTTCGTTTACGCTGTTTTATACTTAAGGGAAAAAATATGCATTTTGCATTAACATACGGTCCCTGACTATGACAAATAAAACATTTTTGATAATAAATTTTTATTACTGTTTTCATAAGATGTTTAACACAAATTTTTTATTCAAGGAAGGTGAAGCATTAAAAAAACACGCGTATACAATTACGTTCTTTATCTCAAATGGTTAATTTATGATGCGATTTAATGTGATTTTTTTTTTAATTTATTTTTTGGTAGCCAATATGAATTATGTTATTATATGAAATGCGAAATTTTTTTTTAAATGTTTGTCATTTACACATTTTGTCAAGTTTATTTCCGTATTTTTTTTGATTACACTATGCAACAAATAGACTTTTTGAAAATTTCACAGATTTGGCAGTATAGGTTCTATTCTATCACCAAAGAGTAGTAAAACCCTATATTCGGTTTGGCGAGATTGATGACCAGTTTTTTTTTTATGGGCCTCCTCCACAGATTCTGACTATCAATGGGGCCCTCGAAAAAAGGTGTCATCAGTTTTTGTCCAACAGCTACTTCAGACTTGGTAATACCGCTTAACTATATTTGGCGATAATGTAGATAAGAATCCGTTTGAATGAATTTTGTTAACATTTGATGCAAAAAAATAATTTTTTCTTGCCACTTTTTTTTTGAAAAAAACATAGAAAAAAAATATTTTTTTTTCAAATTTTTTTTTTTTTTTGCATAACGTACAGGAACTTCTGATTTTTTACTAACTATATTTGGCAAAATTGTCGCCACGGTAAAGCTGAATAACTTTTGTAAACACAGCTATACAATCTGAACGTGTCTAGGTATCCTAAATAGCTCATAAAGCCATTTTATTTTAACGATTAATTTTTCGATAGTCTCCGATTTTGATAAAATTTGTTGAGTATGTTTGCCAGTAAACGCATATTTATAAAACGATTTTTAAATTTTTGTGTTTTAAAACTGTGGCCATCCTGAGGCTTAGAAATGTATAAAAATGATTGATTGGGGTCATTACGGAAAAGGCCATATCTTTTGTTGTGTAAAAGATATTGTCAAAATTCTTTTTGCGTAAGAATAGTGAAAATGTCGGGGTTTAAAACACAGGTTTTTGCTATTTGTTTAAAAATAAAAAAAATTAAGTTTGATATTTCACAAAAAATTATATTTTAAAAACATTTTTTTATAAAGTTTTTAGCAAAAATTAAAAAAAAAAATGTTGACGGATATCCGAAAATTCTATTCGGATACAATTGAATAATATTAAATATCCTTAACCGTCTAGGTGTTAAAGTTTAAACTTTGGTTGCTAGTATTTCCACAAGAGGACACTTTAAGGCAAAAAAAATACAAACAGTTCCTACCCAGTAAAAAACGCTGCTTACATGCAAGCAGGTTTGTAAGGGAGTAAACCGAAAAGAACCCCTTACAAACCTGCTTACATATGCTATGATTTTTATATGGCGAATTCTCACTTGGAATGATTATAAGCGCGGATTTCAGCGCTTATAAAAAGCAGTGAATTCATGGGTTTCACTAAAACCACATTTCATGTCTACATTATTGCGATTAAAAGTTAAAATATAATAATATTCTACATAAAATTCTACAGATATAGTTTTTTGTTGTTAAAATTTTTGACATATAATATAATTATTTTAGTTTTTTTAACCGCTCCATGTGCTAGCTCTTTAGAAATAGTTAAATGATTATTTTTATTTCATACTCGAAAACACCAAACACAATCGGAAATCAGTCGGCAAAATGTTTACAGATCGTTTATAATCCACGATATGGAACTTTCTGCATTACAACCTGTATCCTTGTAAGGGATTGTGGTAAGCTGCTTACAACCTGCATCATTGCTAGGGAAACAGTAAGCTCAAAATTTTTGTTTGTTTATTTTTATACGGAAATTATTCGTTTCTTATACTGCTTTTCAATATTATCTAATAGTAAGCACTTACATCAGCGGCATTTGTTTTATCCTGCTTCTTAAAACACGAAAATTTTTTACTGGGTAATGAAGCAGGTTATTTATATCTGCAAAATTTAGTTGAAAAATGTGCAACAGATCTATGGCATGCCATTAATGAGTTAAAATAATATGAATATTGATTTTTATTTTTATGGAAGGGTCATATGTAATTTTTTTCAGTCTTGAGTTCAAAACCATATTTCGAAATGCGCATTTAACTATTTAAAATTGGGGGTTAACAATTATTTTTTAACTTTATGGCACATTAATAGGATTTTACATGATATTCCACTATTTTGGTACTTTAAATCCGTTGCGTGAAAATTTGATTTTAAATTTTAAAAAAGTTCTCAAAGTTACATTTTTTTTTTTAAATTCAAAAAAATTTAGAACATTTGTTTAATATTTTTTGCCGTTTTCATGGAAATGTACTCCCTTATTTTGTGTTTTCTAAAAAATCTATGTAAAATTTTGTGGTGTTTTAAAAATCATTGACAATTTATGGTTTTGTGTTAAATTATTGACAAATCGTACAAATAATATTAATTTTGACGAGTTTAAAAACATTTAAAAATGTTATTTAAAACCGCGGTTTACGCGATATTTAAAAATTATAATTTGCTTTGTAGATTATATTTATGTTAAACTTAATTTGAGTTGAAGAGAAAATGAATTTTCTACTAAGTTAATTCCAAATAAGAGCAGTTTTTTAATATGTAGCTTTTTAATACTTACTAAATTTCATTTGGTGCGCAGCGGTAGGCTATTTTGGTAGCGTGCTGGCTTATCAGTGCGGAGGTCGTGGGTTCGATTCCCCACCAGAGGCACTGGTCTGTTTTCGCTATAAAGCGCCGAAGGCCATAGTAGATAGTGCTCGGTTAGGGTAATAGTATATAATTTGTAATTATATAATTATTAATTGAACAGTTCATGCGAATAAGGACGAATAGACCACTTTTTCGCAAACACGTTTTTTTGCAATAAATGCATTCTATTAGCAGAGCCCTACAATCCTATGCAGAAATTTTGGGGAAATTTTGACTTTTAAGGCTAAAAAAATGACTTTGAAAGTGCAATAATTCGTATATTTTTTATATTTTTGTTTAAATTGGGAGTGAACTAACGCAGAATTTTGATTAAATACAACACAAAAACATACAAACATTTTACTTTCGGTAACAATGTGTTAAAAGAACATTACGAGGAACAAACCACACTTATTATATTGGCAAAAAATTTTACCGTTCTTGAGTTATAAAACTTTAAAGTGTGGAAAGCAAAAAGGGCGAATATAGATCATTAACAAAATATTATATAAAAATTATTAAGCTGCGAGTTTTAAAATTGATATTAGCTAAAATTTGAAATTGTACACAAAAAAAAACAATCTTAGCACATACAAACAAATTAACCAGATTTGCGAAAAAAAAATCTTCAGTTTTTACCGCGTAATTAAGATCATATAACCACGAATACATGGTCTAAGCATATTTTAACCGTCTTTTGAATTATTTTATTTCGGAAATCAAATCTTTAAACATATTTTATAGTTACTTTCCTTCGATACCCTACCTACAAATATTTGGTAATGTTGTTTTTAATATAAAGTATGTAAATAAAAAATTCATTTATGATTCATTGAAATATATAAAAACTGACAAGGGAAGTCTCCCTAGTGTCACCCGCGGATCTTTATGGAATTGGTTTTATTTTGTAGAGCAGAAAAAATAAAGGGACACGTATTTTTTTTAGCGGCCCAAATTATATTTAGGGTTGTAAAAAGGAGGGGGGAAGACAAGGCCATTTATCAGTTTTTTTCGTTTATCTCCTATATTATGCAAAGAACCCTAGTCATGTTACATACCAAATGAAAGGTCTTTGGAAAACCTATCTACGTGTGCTAAGAACGTGTCCAAACATGCACAACTTTTCGTCATATTGAGTAAAATACCAAAATTTTATGACATTTTTGTTAATAAGTCAAAAAATATTAACTTCTTTGGCCCGTTGTTAGCACCACGAGATAGGTATTTTTAATACTAAAAAACAAAATTTTTTCATGTCCTTTTATGTTACGTCGTAATATGCAGTCAAGGGTTAATATTATAATCCCTAAAAATGTATTTTAGTGTCATAAAGAATTACTACTGCATCAAATGGCAGAAATATTAAAAAAAAAATTAACAAAAAAAAATTTTTTTGCATGTCCTTGCAATCCTTAAAAAGTGTATCCTTGAAGTCCTTAAAGTGTTACAAACAAATACCAACCATAGTTCGTCAAGTTTTGCAAGTCTCATGAAAATGTAGTCAAAATCTGCTGCAAAATAACACATTTTTATTCAAATTTCAATACATTTTTTTGGCGAATGCCCTTTTTCCATTTAAGCAAAAATTGGAGTACAATTTTTGGCAAGTTCTCTTTCGAATACCTTACTAAAATTTTGTATATAGATGACTTTTGTATGTAGATGTGACTTAAATCTTTAAGCTAATACCAAAAAGTTGACAAAAATATTATTTTTTAACCGTTTCCTGCGTTTTTATTGTCCCCTGTAAAATTCTACAAATGGTCTATTCGTCTTTATTCGCCTATGAACTGTTCAATTAATAAAAAAAAAAAAAAAAAATTTCATTTGGTCCATAAAATATTTATGTCTTAAAATTTTTATAGTGCTTTCCTAGTTTTGTGCTAAAGCATTGACAAATCATACAAACAATGTTTTGTTTTGAAATTTGATTTTAAAATATTTGGTAAATAAGAATAGCTCTGCCAAATTTCAAAGCAAACAAAAATCGTGATGTAAAATATCGTTCTATTTGACACGGAATGCCTCATATGTAGAAAAATATTTCTAAGATGCGCAATTTTTCTATTATGTATACCTTTGGAATTTTGTTTAATAAATATTTAAATTTTATTTATAACTGCCACCTTGTTTTCTTGTCTCTGTTAGGAACAAATTACTACGCACATTTTTTAATGATTTATTTTTTATATTTATTATTTTTTTTTTTTTATTAACTGCACTTTAAAATGCATATTCTGTAAGTAATTCATCAATTTATTTGTTATTTTCTATGATTGTTGTTGTTAGTTATTGTTAATCTTAACACCTGCATCTTTTTAAATTAAGGTGTGTTTTTGCTGCATTGTTAATCATTCATTCATAAATAAAACATTTCCATTGCAAATTGTACGACGTTCCTAGGTAGTTGTTAACTATTTGTATGCATTTAGATCTTCCTCCCTCGTAAACAAAATTAAATTTAAATATTTTTCATATGTATCAACTAATTGCAGCAATGTAATAAATATTTAACCCTTTAAACGTCCCAAAATAACCCACAGTGTTCTAAAGTGATTAGCAATTGTGAATACATAATAATTAAAATAGTTTAAACTTTTGAAACAGCCCGATGAAAAAAGTTTCTGTATACTTATATACAACTTTATATCCTTATATATGATTACGTGTGGCAATATATTACGATATACATATGTTCATATCTTATACTTGGTTTATGAAAACTTTTTTAATTAAAAGAGATAATTTTGCCTTTATTATAAGATAAAATTTTCGGTTCGATTATTATTTCTGTCTAATTTTTGTGATAATTTTAACTTTTTTTTAGATTGTTGGTAAAATTTAATTAACTTTACTGCTCTGTTAAAATGAAATTTCAGATTTTAACAATGAAAGCAGTAAAAGGAAATTAGTGTTTTTTTAACATTTTTATTTAAAGAATTTTGCAGCATTTAGGTAGTAGAGTCTATCTAGGGGGTTTTTTTGGACAATTTAGGGGGATTTGTAAAAAATACTTTGCAACACTGTAACATGCGTACTGGATTCTAAACTTTCTTTTTGGCAACATTGTTTTTGGAAGCTCAGCTGTTTTCGTTGTAACATGTTAGTGTTAAACATGTTCAGTTTGGTCTATTATTTAACCATGAATAGACTTATAATCGAACAACGCTTGCAGATTATTGAATTTTATTACTCGTATCAAAATGCATGCTCGGTTAAGAAAGTGCATCTTCCAATTTATGGTCAGTTTGGGCGACCTCCTGAGGTGGCTATTTGGAATCTTGTGACTACATTTCGCACCAAATTTAGGAAGGATTTGGGTTGTAAACCCTTTTAAAATACAGCTGGTGCAAGAATTGAAGCCACACGACCTACCACAACGGCTAATTTTTGGTGAATAGACGCTGGCACTCCACTTTTTTATCGTATTTAGTGTGAACTGCCAATGCATCCCTACAAATGCAGTGTTTGGTGTGGATTATGGGCCGGTGGCAACATTGGACCGTACTTTTTTTAAAAACGACGAAGGCATGAACGTTTCTGTGAATGGCGAGCGCTATCGTGCGATGATTACAAATTTTTTTTTTACCCAAAATGGAAGAGCTGGACTTGGGTGACATGTGGTTTCAACAAGACGGTGCCATATGAATTAAAGGCGAGTTCGGTGAACAGTTTATTTAAAGTTTTGGGCCGGTCAACGGCCACCTAGATCGTGTAATTTAGATTATTTTTTGTGGGGCTATGTTAAGGCTCATGTCTACAGGGACAAGCCTGCAACGGTTGACGCACTGGAAGCTAATAGTAAATAATTTATTCGTGAGATAACGACCGATATGTTGGAGAGAGTATGACAGCGTATGAACCAAAAATTGAAAATGGTTTAAGGGTAACCGATTCGATTTTAGAAATTCAAAATGACGTAGTAAATAAAACGCCGAAAATATTTACAACATGTACTTTTTCCCCAATTGTCTTTCCCTTTTGTCCAAATGTCTTACAAAGCTGACTGAAATTTGCACCAAAATGTTTTAATGGTTGGTAATTTCATAAACTAAAAACTAAAAATTCAAAATGGTGGATCCAATATGGCGGCCCTAAAAAGGAAACTTTTATCCAAACCTGCAGTAAGATTTTAGAAACTCCAAATGGCGGACGATATAAAGTCGCCGAAGATAGCCACTCTGTATTTAGAATTTTAAAACTCAAAATGGCGGAAGGGAGTGTTAAACAAAACATGTTTCTATCGAATAAAATCTGAAAAAAAATTCAACCACTCTTGTAAATTTTTTATTAAGATTTTCTGGCTCTAAAAAATATTGACTGTTGTTTTTTAAGTGTTTTCCAACCTTTTACACTTTTGGTTTCCTCTTGTCTTTTTAATCACAATTTTATTGCAGAATTTAAAATTTTTTTTTTTTGTTAAATTTTCTAGCGTTTATAGCTTTTTCCCACAGAAACATTTAAACTTTTATAAATCTAAAATTCCTTGAAGCTTTTACGGATTTATGTTACAAAAAATATCCTCTGTTTAAGCGCAACCAGAAATATGTTGTTTCGTTTTTTCCTGTGCGTCGTATTGAAAAATTAATGAGATATTTATATTTTTTAGAACAATTGACGAAATTAATATTTTTGCTTATTTTGCTCTTGTTTTTGCATATTTCTATAAAACTCTTATTTTCGATAAAAAAAAAAAATCTTATTTTTGAGCATATTTTAGTACTTTGCAGAACAAAAAATATTAACCCTTTAAGTGAGTGCAAAGCTTCAAAGCTTTAATTTCATTTAATTATACCACCACTAGAGGTTGCTATCAGCCTATAAAATTTACTGAAACTGCATACTGGGAAACCAACGATAGTTTTGTCAAAATATTTTTACGGAATCTATGCTTGGTAAAAAATGGGGTTATGTATATATTAATATTCAATTGTGACCTGTTAAGATTGTAAATAGAACACAGCTTCCTTTTAAGCAGTATACAGCTTCCAAAACTGCAGCAGAATAAGTATTGCTTAAAATAATGCAATGGAGTAAGGCAAGGATTGTGCAATTGTTTAACATGATCTTTGGATATGCTTACTAAAAAGCAATAAAAGAAGATACAAAATTTGTTATATTTCACTTTACCGCTTGCATATAAGCATTAAAATATTGCGAATTCATTACATTAAAAACATATTCAATAAGCACTTTTTGGAGACAGAAACAATTGCTTCTAAGCGGTTCATCTCGCATGCACGCATAGAAAAAACAAGCTTGGGACAACCATATTTGAAGAGCACCATGTATTTTGGCTGTATGATTGCGATAACCATGTTACTATGGTTGTGACAACCGTACTCTTATCATTTTCTAAATCATAATATAATAAATAGATTACCATATATGTTTGATCTCAATATTATCATGTTATGGTTATGGAAATTTTTATAAGTTACCATAGTATGATTGCGACATTATTCTCAGAGCATTCTGTTGAAGCTGGATTAGAAAGATATGCATGTTTTTTAAATAGTACAAACGTGTATTTATTTATTTAATAATTTACGCATTTAAATAAATTCCATTTGAAATAATTTAAGTAATCAAATTATCTTTGTGCTGACGAATAAGATCTGTGTTATTAAGGAGTTTAATCTTTATTTTGTCCCTTTGCGATGTTAATATAAATTTTATGTTGTATTATCTTTTTCAGCACAAATCTTATTTTGTCAGGAAAAATAAAATAATGGAAACATGTGATTACAGCATAAGCACGCATTAAAATATTGTTAAGAATACAATTTCACAATACAATCATAATATTTGCACTATAACCATAGTATAGTCCTAGTTATCATATTATGACCATAGTAAAGAATTTCGTCATGATTACCATATTATGATTATATCATATTGCCGACTTAAAAGCATATGTATTTTGTTTTTTTCATATTTCTATAATTTTTTTTGTTTTTATTTAAGGGATGCGTGTCAATTTAACTTTTGCCTTGGCTCCCATAGTATACCAGTTGAGACTACCTAATTATTCCTTTTTCCACTAAAAATATCACTGTTGCAATTAACACCACTGTGTTGTTTTTCTGTATTTTTGTTTAATACTATTTAATTTATTCGGATTGACTGCTTCTCACAACTTCTCACACACTAATAGAGTGAAGACGCTCATAAAAAACAGACTGACCATCTTATAGTTGGCGCAACTATAATATGATTGTAGTTAGAGAGTGGAATATTACAATAAATAATATATAATAATTGTAGGCAAGAGAATAATATAATTACCAGAAAAAAAAAGATTTTCACTATAACATGATTAAAGCACCCATATTATTGTTATAATAATAATTTAATTGAATCAACCATTTATGGCTGCAATCATATTGCAACTATATTTTTTGCTGAAATGCAGCCAACAACGAAAATAGCTAATTCTAGCTCTTTAATTAAATTATTTTTCAATTAAATAATAACTCATTTGATTAAGAAGTGATCAATATTGAATACATTGTCAAAAAGCAAACTACAATTGCATAAAGTGTTTGTTGCCACACCAAATGTTTTTTATTGCTTGAATTTAAACCGGTATGTAATTCTCATTTAGTTAGCAGATTTATTTATACTTATATGAACAAGTTCACACAGAAATTAGTTTTTTTCATTAAGTTTAAAACCTTCATATATATCACCGTTATAACATTATATAATTTAATAAAGTAATTAACCAAAACAGAATTAATAAAATAGAATTAAAATGAATTTAATATATTTATTCAAGTATGTTATAAATTTTATTAAAAATAAAACTTATGTTTTTTTCGACCTTTAATTGTGCAATGAAAATGAAAATTATTCAAGTTCGAGGCCATACTCTATATTTCTTCATTAGGATATTGTCCTAACAAATAATCTATAGAGTTTTTTGTTTTCAAATTTATTATTTGACCCTTTCAGGAATGTGTTGATAGATCTATTTCGGGAATTTTCTAGGTTCCCATCATCAGAACACGTTTTGAAAGCGGTAACAATCCCATGCCAAACATCAAACATTCATACGAACTAGTTTACTCACTACATGAGAACTAATATACATATGAGTTTGAAGTTAAAGATTATAACCATTGATCAAAAATAAATTGAAAACTTGTTTGATGTGCAAGATCCACCTCTGGTGGATATTCAATACACGTTTTTTTTTTGTTTCTCTCTCCTTTTTATATTTTGTTTAGTTTGTAAGCAAAACAGGGGAAGTAAACTTGGCGGTACTCTGCCTTGTTAGGACAATATCCTAATGAAGAAATATAGAGTATGGCCTCGAACTTGAATAATTTTCTTTAGTTAGTCTCTTTACAGGAAGAAGAAGAAGAAGAAAACATTTTTTATTGAAAAATTTTACGGACACAAGGGATACACCAGACTGCCGCAGTTTCGTCCCCCTCCTGGGACTCGTCAGTGGTTAATTTATGTGTCAATTGAACAAAGTATTTTATATTGTTAATTTTGCTCTATATGAAAAACTTTTTATTTTTTGGTGTCGTACTGTGATTTGAACTCACAGTCTTAGCATCAAAGCTATGCATCGTAATCTCACCTCTTAACCAGTTGAGCCACGGTCGACACAGCGTTGACTGCGACTAAATTGGAGTTTGGTCACACTACGTACACACAAGTATTGTTTTGATCAGAAGAGACAGAATTAGCTAATACCAATGCACAATTCATTTCTCAACTAGAATGCTTTTTCTTCTTAATCCTATCTCTTTTTCACAAGTAATTATCACGTTTTATGATGCGCTTTATTCACATACAATAGTTGGATACCAAGTGTAGGTTAGAGATTGAGTCGCCGTTAAGCAAGTTCATTTTCATTGCACAATTAAAGGTCGAAAAAAACATAATTTTTATTTTTAATAAAAATTATAACAAACTTGTGTAAAACTCAGAGTACCGCCAAGTTTACTTCCCCTGTTTTGCTTACAAACTAAACAAAATATAAAAAGGAGAGAGAAACAAAAAAAAAACGTGTATTGAATATCCACCAGAGGTGGATCTTGCACATCAAACAAGTTTTCAATTTATTTTTTGATCAATGGTTATAATCTTTAACTTCAAACTCATATGTATATTAGTTCTCAGGTAGTGAGTAAACTAGTTCATATGTATGTTTGATTTTAGGCATGGGATTGTTACCGCTTTCAAAACGTGTTCTGATGATGGGAACCTAGAAAATTCCCGAAATAGATCTATCAACACATTCCTGAAAGGGTCAAATAATAAATTTGAAAACAAAAACTCTATAGATTATTTGTTAGGACAATATCCTAATGAAGAAATATAGAGTATGGCCTCGAACTTAAATAATTTTCATTTTCATTAAAATATTTATTACTAATACATAAAAACTTCTAAAGAAGAACTACATACATAAATATTACAAAAAACAACAACAATATGTTTTGAGCGACGGTATAAAAAAATGTCAAGCAAATTGCGAATTCGAGCAAATTTTTAATTGATTCAATTTATTTTCAATTGACAGCTTTTAAACTTTTCACCAAATCGACTTAATTGAAAAAAGTTGGGTAATATTTTTTCTGTGGCACCATACGAGATGACAATTGGTTTAGTAACCTGGAAAAATATTCTATCGTCAACCATTCTACGTTCTAGGAAGTTTGTTTTCAAAGTTTTTCTCTATTTGTTGTAAAATTATCACATGTTGTAAAATTATCACTACCAATTTGGAATATGATCTTAAACCGAACAAAGTAGTAACAATCGAAATATATATTTTTTTTAAATAATTACATGTCA
>CM037855.1:116141574-116159158 GCA_021234595.1 Delia radicum | reverse complement strand
TTTTTGAGTGTTTCTAAAACTCCGGGTTCTGATAAGATCTTTATCCAGATCGAAATACTAGTATCAACCTAGCTAACATGTTTGATTTCCTTTATTTTTATAAATATAGGGAGGTTGAAAGCTTGTTATAAATTAAAAATCACAGAAATTAGTTTTTGTCTTTATATCAAAACGAAGGAATATGCGAAAAAGAATTAGATTTTTTAATTTTTTTTTTTTTTTTTTTTTGTTTTCATAAATAAGCCTTTTTGTTGAAATTAGAGTTTTTTATTTGAATTAATCTTAATATATTTTTAGAACTTTTTGTTTAAAAAAAATTAATACATTTTATTAAACCAAATTTATCTTTTAAAATTACATTATCAATTTTATGATAATGCTCTAGAATAAATAAATGTTTAGATTTAAAGAGATTTAAACTACTGAAACTAAATTATTTAACTTAATAAGGAATAAACTAAATGAGAATTTATAAAAATCTTGTTAATATTAATTTAAAATATGTTTTACTAATACATACACATTTATAAAAAACAATTACATAAATATTACAAAAAAAAACATATTTTCATATTTTTTTATATAAAATGCTTTTGAGTGATAGTATAAAAAATGTCAAGCACCTTCCGAATTTGAGCAATTATTTAATTGGATCAATTAATTTTTAATTGACAGCTTTTAAAATTTTCAACAAATCGGATTAATTGAGACAAAAATTGGAAAATATTTTTTCTGTGTAAAAACAAACATATTGAGATAGACCAACCTTTAATTACACTACACCATTTCAAGATTAATTTCGGCAAATATCACATTAATATCAGACGAAAAACTGCCGTGCAGTTATTTAAAATCAAAGTTAAATTTTTATAGTAAATGTAAATGAGAAAAAATTTTGGTAAATTAGAAAACCGACATTAAGAAAACGCCAATTGTAATTTTTTATAGAGTCATTACAAAAGACATATTGTCGAAAATATGACTTTTTCAACTTCACCCTTCCGATTTGCATGAAACTTGGTATATGTTATCTACTAATTAGTATGATAAATCAATTTGTTTATTTTTTTTTTAATATTGTTGAAATATCGTAATTATTGAAAGCGCAATCCGATTTTAAAGCTTAATTACTCTTTTTCTTATTTTGTCTTCTCTGAGATATATGAAGCTTTGATTTATACACTTTTGAAAAAGGATAAAAAAAACTTTAAATTTGTCATTGTATCGCAAATATCTCAAAATAAATCTGTTTTTTTTTCTTAAGTTTTTTGGAGAATGGAGTTATTTAGAAAAACGATTTTTTCCGATATTACTACTATTTTATAGAACAAAAAATAAAAATGTTATAGAATTTTTGTAATTAGTTCATAAATCACTGTATTTTCAAATTCATTTTGATTATTTTTTTTTTTAATTTAATATGTTTCAATGTGTTTTTATGACTTAAAAAAACGATTTATTCTCCAATTCCTTATATTGATTATTACCCACTCCCAGGAGCCTCCGTGACGCCCCGTTTCCGACGCCCCGCGACCGAAGCGCCAACGGCCTACGCCACCTCACACATTACAGTGTTCCCTGTTATTATAATATTATGAAAATTCCTAAAGCATAAAACTATTTTACTTTACTTTTTAAGCTGTAGTAAAGTACATGACTTTTTATCGTTTTCTAATGATTATGATGAGAATTTTCTTTCAAATTTGTGCAAAATTTGTATAAAGAGTAAAAACATATTAAATGACTTCATATACAGTTAATCTAAAATTACTTCAATTACTTAAAAAAATATAAGGCGACCTTTTTGGGGGCGATCTTTTTAAAATTTGAGCGGAATCTAGTGAAAATAAATAGTTGTTTAGGAAGCATCTAAACTGGACTCTATATTAACAGTAACAAATTATATTGCAAAAATCCATAGTAAGCCACGCATTTATAAATTAAAAAAACAGTTGGCCTCGATCTCGCGGCTGGCTCGTGGTCGATGATAACTATTTGGTGACCTCGACCTAGATGTAAAGATTATGAGTGCAAAATTTTAACGAAATCCTTAGGAAAATCAAAATTTGTTTAGCAAACAACTAATTTGGGCTATGCAAATCTCTTTTATCTTTTATACAAAGTTTTAGTAAAAGCCGCTTAAAAATTTAAATGTGTTTAAAAAACACCTAAATCGTATATACAAATTAAAAATAAACAAGTTAGCATAAAACCGGGCATGGTCGACATAAAAATACGACGACCTTGCTGGGACATGAGAATCATGTGTAGTAAATTCGAACGCAATCCGTTAAAAACAAATGAGACCATCCAACGTAAAAAATAAAATTTACAGAAAAGGGGGCGTAAAAATGGGCCAGGGCAATTATAAGTATGTGGCGATCATGTCTGGGGTAATAAGATCATTTGTGAAAAATGCATTCACAAATTTAAAAAGTGGGTGTAAAAGTAGACGTGGTCGGTGAAAAGTATGTGGCGATCTGGCCTGGAATTTTAAGGGTCTCGTTTGGCAGTGCAAGTTCTATTGAGGAAAACATGTTTTATCTAAAGTAAACTAATGAACTCACAATTTAAAAAAAAAGTGGGCGTAAAATTTGGCGTGGTCAATGAAAAGTATATGCTGACCTCGGCGAAGGTATAAAGAACATGTGTACCAAGTGTGAGCGAAATCCATTGGTTATTGTTAAATAACAAATTCATATTTTTATATATCAAAATCATAAATTCAAAATAATAAATTAAAACTACAAATTAAAACTTAAAATATTAAATTTTAAATAATAAATTAAAAATCATATATCAAAATTTAAAAATTGTAGATTAAAAATTAAGAATTAAAAATTAAAAATAAAAATTTACCTTGAGTAAAATCATAAAATTATATTTAATATTCCCTATACAAATAAAACAGAAAATCCCCTTCCATAAACCAATCACATATGTATGTCCCATACTAAAAATATATTCAATGTCCCTTTTCACAACATATTCCGGTTCAAAACAACATACCTCTATGCCATTTGGACTCAAACACAAATCAAAATTTTAAAATTAAAAAATTATTTTTTAATTTAAAATTAAGAATTAAAAAATAAAAATTTCAATTAAGTAAATTCAAAAAATTATAATTAAATATTGTATAATTCCCCATACAAATAAAATAAAAAATATCCTTCCTTAAACCAATCACATATGCGTAATACTACAAATATATACATACACATCCCTTTCCACAACCATATCCCAGTCCCAACAACATACCTTCATGTCATTTGGTCTCAAACACACCTCTCAATAATAAAAATCATCAGCCTTAGCTGATATGCCGTTAAGGCTCATAGCAATTCAAATGGACTCTTGAGCGGGATCCAAAAACCTATAGATTCCATAGAATCTAAAATTAGCAAGATAAGTAACTATCCGCTAATGAAAACCAATAATTATAATCCACAAATGACCACTCAATTCCATAACCACCCATTTTTTTTTGTGGGTAGGATCGGGATGGGGGTATACCTGTCAACCTATTTCTTTCTAATTTAAGGACCCCAAACAAGAATCTGAAGTCCAAATAGAAATATACCCACAAACAACAAGTCGGTAGTGCAAGGGTTAAAATAACTAAAACCAAATGTTTCAACTTACCTTTTTTATTCACTTTTTTGTTGATATTATTTTACCATTTAGAAAATAAAATTTTTGCAATGGCAACATATAAATTATACGTAGAAATTTTACTTTTGCATGCATGTAATATTCATACTATTTAACACTAATAAACTTTTAACTAATACTAACACATCACAAGTTTTATGTTCTCTTCTTTCTTCTATGACGATCGAACGAACTGCAGAACAAAAGAAAATAACGGACCGGCTCATGATTTTTTTTTTTTTTTTCTTTATTTTAATGCAACATTTTGTAAACCTTTTTTCACTTATTATTTTTCAACAATTTAAAGATTTTTTTATAAAAAACCATTCAGCTACAATTAAATTAACTTTTTACACCAAAATATATTAATTTTCTTAAATTTTTACTTAAAATAATTGCATTTTATTGAAAACACTTGCACCGGCCATCTGCATTGTACAGAAATTACGCGTAAACTAAAAAAGAATGAACAGAAGAAAAGAAACACTCAAAATAATAAAGAAGTTTTTTTTGTTGTTGTTTGTAAAGCTTTACTAAAATTCTTATTTCCAATTTCTTTTGATTCAAATGCATCATTGATTTAGAGAGGGAGAAATCACTGATAGAGATATGATGGCATATTTAGGTTTTAGTTTAATATTATAAAATGCCCTAAAGTATGTAATACTTTATAATAGAGATGCCATTAAAATTAGTGATGCCATCTAATACCAAGACACTACTATGGAAATGCAAAATACCGTAAGTATTATTTCCCCAAACATAAAAACAGCATTGTTGGGTCAAAATTTAACTCATTTTTCATAAAGACACATCAAAGAGCCTATAAGTTTTGGTAGGAAGGTAATATATCAGCGCAGTAAAAAGTGTATTATAATGTGAAGTCTTGTCCACAAATGTGGTTTTAAAAAATAATTAAATTTATTATTACAGAGTTGTCATATAATGATTTGAAAAAAAACTATGTTTCGCCTTTTTTGTAAGCATTTTTTTCACAAAATATATAAGCGACCGATACTGTATAGATTAATTAATGTATGATTAAAATTAAACAGCTGTAAATTGTAGTAAATAAATAAAATATTAATGTAAGATTTGAAATAGAAAATAAATTTATTTACTTGAATATTATTAAATGTTGTATTTCTTTTCTTGTAGCTATTTAATATTTGTATATTAAGGCAATATGATTAAAAGAAATCTCTCAAAGACAGACATTTCGTAGAAATGATTTGGAAAAATAAGGTGAAACGTGAATATTAAAATTGCTATATTCTGTAGATATAATTTTACAATACTGTGTAAATGTTTGCAAACAAGTTTTTTTATTAATACTTTTTTTTAAATGCTGGTAATATTGTTTTAACTGAATTTGCAGTTGTTTTTACTTCGAATGTAGTAATGTTTAACTGTTAAAAAAACTACACATTGCAGATGATTTAAATGCAAATGTAGTGTACACCTTTTCAACTGCAAATGTAGTTATTTTAACTGCTATTTGAAGTTGATTCTACCTATATAATTTTCTTAGTGTATTAACTGAATTTTGTTGTTTTATGATATTAATGAAACAATTTTAATTTATAAAGTGCTTTATTTTTTCAATGTAGCCTTTTATAAATTTCAGACTTCAATGAAATTGTTTAACAAATCATATGAAGCGGTTCATTGACTTAGGTTAGGTTAGGTTAGGAAGGGTTATGTACCCAAGGGCACAACTCCACTCGGAGACCAATACGGTCCATTGTGAATCCCTTCAGAGAAAAAACGGTGAGAAAAGAGTAGAAATAGACAGAAAACATAGCTTGAAAGATAAAAATAAAGAAAGGTAGAAAATATATATTTACTCCCCAGAAACCGGATCCTAACGTCCCCCTTACTAGAAACAGCCGTCCTATCTCCCTGACAAATCTCAGCAAATCAACTGGATTGTATCCAGCGACACACCCGAGTTCGTCGTGAAATCTATCTCCTAGCCATTTCTGTCTGAGACCCTGTAACCTAGGACAGTGGCACATTATATGCTCAACCGTCTCCAGTTCCTCAACGTCCTCGCGCAGCCTGCAAAAATCCGGTATGTCCCTGTCCCATCTGCTTGTGAAAGCCCCTGACAGCACAATGACCGGTCAGGAACCCCGTAAGGGTCCTGAGACCTTCCCTGTCCAGTCCCAGAAGAACCTTGGTTGCCCCTGCGTCCAAAGCGGGCCATAATGCCCTAGACACCCTGCAGTCCATTCTGTTCCTCCATGATTGGTTAACGGTTTCGCGGAATCCCTTCCGTATAACCTCAAAGTAGTAACATAAAGGGGGCTTTACCCCCCCCCCCGTCTCTTACCGCCAAGTCCAGATTTGAAAACTCCCTCGCAAGTTCGTCCGCCAACTCATTGCCATCCACCTTGCAGTGTCCGGGTACCCAACACAGCCTCACCGTGAATGCTTCCATGAGCTCCCTCAGAGCACACCTACACCGTGCGACCAGGCGCGAGCGCACCGTGTAGTTTGTCAGTGCTTTGAGTGCCGCCTGACTGTCGACATAGATTGTCACCCTAGATCCCCCAACGATGTGTCCCAGTATCACTTCCGTCGCCCTCCAGATCGCCAGGATCTCCGCTTGGAAGACACTGCACTCATCTGGGAGTCTGTATGATCTTTTCACGTCAGTGCCAGCAATATAAACACCGGCGCCCGTGCCCGTGTCCATTTTGGATCCGTCCGTGAATACTGCCCACCCCTCGAACAGCACATTGGATCCACGCCAGACCTCCCTAATCGGAAAGTCCACCGGAGGTGTTCCACCGAAGTCTAAGGTCAATATCATATGATCCGATATTCCCTCGAGACTACTACCATGATCAAGCAGTCCTACTTCGTACAATATTTTCGTTGTGGTCATCTCTCCTAGGTCTTACCAGCGCAGACTCGTAGAGCCTAAATAAGTTCCTAGCAGCCACACTCCTCACATAATGTTCAATTGGGGATAGATGCAGCATGATATCCAACGCTGCCTGTGGAGTACTTCTCCTCGCACCTGTAATACCAAGAGAGGCCCTCCTTTGGGCCTTGCTAAGCAACTTCCTACAGCTATCCACTCTCAATGCATCCCACCAGACAGTACATCCATAAGTGAGAATAGGTCTAACTACCGACGTGTAAATCCAGTTTACCATATCCGGTCTTAGTCCCCAATTCTTACCGATGGAGTTTCTGCATGTGTAGTAGGCATTGAGGCCTCTCTTCATCCTTTCCTGAGTATTTCTCTTCCAAGACAATTTGCTGTCTAGGAAGCACCCCAAATACTTAGCACAGTCCGATAGAGGCAACTCGACGCCATCTAACACTGGCCTCCTAAACTCCTCTATTTTATATTTCAGTCTTATTGGGGTTTACACCCAGTCCCCTATCTTTGGCCCATGCCGAGAGATCGCCCAGCCTCACCTGCATAATCTCGCTGATCGTGGGCAAAAATTTCCCCCTGACCAGCAGTACTATGTCATCCGCGTAGGCGACGACTTTCCCTCCCCTGGAGTCAAATGTCCTGAGAATTCCGTTAACCGCTAGCAGCCACAGAAGAGGAGACAAAACTCCCCCCTGAGGCGTCCCTCTGGTAACCCTTCTCCTTACATTATGATCCCCCAGGCTCGAGTTGATGATCCTGCTGCCAAGCATACGGACTATCCACTCAACCAGAAAGCCCCTAACACCCAGCCCCACCAGCGAATCCCTAATGGCCTCGATCCTAATGTTGTTAAAGGCCCCTTCTATATCCAGAAAACGCAGCAAGAGTATACTCCTTGTATATCAGGCCGTGCTCAATGTAGCCCACCACCTCGTGAAGCGCACTCTCAACTGATTTACCTTTCAGGTAAGCGTGTTGAGCGTTGCTGATGAGAGGGTATCAATATTACTTCTAAGATACAGATCTATCAGTCTCTCAAGTGTCTTCAGTAAAAATGAAGACAGACTGATAGGTCTGTAATCTCCCGGTTTCGAGTGGCCCCGCCCTACCAGCCTTGGGTATAAAAATTACCCTGACCTCTCTCCATGCCCGCCACTAAGGCATTTCCTGTATATGTTCACCAGCAGAAATAGTGCATCGTCCGGGATGTTGCAGAGCATAGCCGGAAAGATACCGTCCGGACCCGGTGATTTATATGGGTCGAAGGTATTGACCGCCCATCCTAGCTTCTCCCTTGTGACTATTTCCTCGATGAGGTCGGACGTATTGTCCAATGTCACAGACATTCCGTCCCCTTGACAATCGTCCATACATCCAATTTCCAAACATCCGGGGAAGTGCGCCTCCATAAGCAAGGTTAGGGTCTCAGAGCTGGACTCAGTCCATGAGCCGTCATTCTTTTGGTTCATTGACTTAGTTCCAATGCATTTTTTAAGAATTCGTGCAGAGCTTTATTAGTTCAAGGAAACTTCTTAATACAGTAGAAACTCGATTCTTGCACGTAATGAAAACCGGGCTCGGTGCAAGTTTCGAGGTTGGCGCAAGTACCGAGTATTAAAATAAAATAAAAGCACATACATCTGTTTAGAATCTAAGTTTAATATTTCTATTCAAAACACTTAAGTTCAACGCATTCGTATAACAGTAGATACATATTTTATGTGGAATTAAAGAAATTTAAAATTTTTGTTTGTTTCGTACAAAGTCGCTTGTTCAGTACTACACTGCTTCTTAGTCTCTGGAGCATCATAATATCTAATGAAGCATTGTTTTTCTCCGCGCATTCTAAGCAAATATTGAACGCTGATATACTGATAATACAAAATGTTGCAAGTATCGAGTTCAAAATTTTCGGATGGTCGCAAGTACTGAGTGCGTAATGAAAAATATTCCTATGTTGCAAGAATCGAGGTGTGCAAGTATCAAGTGTGTGCAAGAATCGAGTTACTACTGTATTAAACAAATTTATGAAAATGTTTCATGAATTCTATAAAACGCTACATTGTCGAATGATTCGTTAGCTTTATGAAGATTTTCATTAATTCTACAAACATTTTATAAACATTGATTTTAATGAAATCTGTTTCATAGATTCTATGAAAAGTTTCAATTTACAAGTTCCAGTGACAACTTCATTACTGAAGTGAAGATAAAGCTTTCAGTTAACCAACCAATTTCAGTAGTAGTAACCGAATTTCAGATGGTAATGGCTAAATTTTTCTCTCTGTGTAATAGCGAAAATAAATAGATTTTTCGAAAAAATTTACCATTTTTGGTTTAGACTACGAAAATAAATATTGAAACCTCTGATAATGATGTTTAACCGAATTTTTCTATAAAAATTAGGATATTTGGAGATATTCCAGAAAATGGTCGAGTGCCATCGAAAATCCTCTAGTGTGCCACTACTGACACGCGTGTCATAGTTTTGCCAGCCCCTGCTCTATTATAATATAAATTTATTATTTTTTAATCTCGATTTCCTCAAATTGGAACGTTGTAGACATTTTTGGAAAACAGATTCAGGTGCACTTATTGAAATCAGGTCACATGTTGATAAGAGAATTGTGGCTATGCGGAGTTATCCAATAAGATGAAAATCTGTTTATCTCAAAAAGACTGCATGGATAATATGGGCTTAAAGCGTGCCTTCTATCATTATCTGAAAAAATTTCATATACAATGACCTTTCAAACGAAATTCATTCAAAAAATAAAGGAAATCAATTCGGGGGGCCTGCCTCCCCCTATGTACGCCACTGCTCGAGGTACTCGACGAGTAGGTCGAACTCGCGAACTACCCGAGTTCATGTTTATTTCGAGCTGCATTGGTTTGATGGTAGGCCACTGCTATAAACTAAGGTTCTATAAATTGACTTTCGACGTTTTCGACATTTTTCCACTTTCTGAAAGTCGAATTTCTTCCGATGAAAAATTCGAAAAGTAGACTTTCCTTTAAGGAAAAAGTCGATTTTTACTTTCGACTTTTGTTATTTGTCATATATGTACAGCTTAACGTAATTGAGTTTAAGGCTTCATTACTCGAGCGGATACGTTTCGTAAACGGATTCTGTTGAACAAATAATTTACTTTCCGCCAATCCCGTCACCATTTCTTTAGTATGTAAAACAGTGACAACATATTGTATCTAGGTACAATTTTTACACATTATATGGAGTTACAGTCCTTTACGAGACGTATCCGCTCGAGTAATGAAGCCTACAGTCGATAACACAAAAGACAATCATAAAGCCAGCGCACTGTGGGCCAAGCATACATAAATTTTGGTTAAACTAGAATACAGCAGTCGCTGATCACAAATCTGGAATCACAATTTTAAAACTCAAAATGGCTGATTTAATGTGGTTGAAATTGTTATCACAGGAGTTCTCGTGGTTTCTAAGCATGAATCTAAAATCAAAAATTTAAAATGGCGGCCATTTATTTTAAAATTTAAATATATTGAACTTTAATTTATTGTTTATGAATTATATGGGATCCCTGATTACAAATCTGAATCGAAACTTAACAATTCAAAATGGCGGTTCCCTTATGGCGACCATATTACTACTATATATAATTTTTTATGAAAATAATCTAACTTAAGATTAAATATTGCACCCCACTATATTGCACTACCTTAACTGTTTTTGAACAAGTTATATATAGTAATTTTTAATGGACAAATCTGTTTATAAAAATCAAAATTATCTTACATTGTCAAAACTATATTCATTTGTAAAATATTTGGGTCATAACCAGTGAAAACAAATATGCTTTTTGACATTTTACTCATATTAGCTATTTTTCCATTTTTAATTTTTTTTGCTTAAAATCACCTGTTTCTTAAGAGTTTTAAGCTTTAAAAATGCGTTTTCAGACATTCTTCGCTTTAAATGCTTTTTCCTCTAATTGTTTGCTTCTTCTTTCAATACGTTTAGTTTTATTACCGTTTTTTGTAATCTGAACACAAAATTTTCAGTTATAGGGCAATATCTCAAAAAAGTATGAGCGGGTCGCAGACAGTTGCAAAAATCTAGTCAAAGTACATCTTATAGGGAAACACATTGTCATTGAAGTTTTTTTTAAATATTTCTTGGAGCTTTTTTGGAGATAGATTTTGAATTTTCAAAAAATTTATATTTCTTTGGGGAAATTGCAATTTTAAACTTCTTTTGACAATTATGTAAGTGTTGTAGATTTTTATTTTGAAATAAAAACACCTTTAATGATTTGTTAATGAGTTGGTTCAAAAATTCATTAGTTTACAAAGTTTTTATTGTGTATTTGAAAAATAAAAAATGTCACAAAAATATTTTTATTGCCAAAGAAAAACAGTTAGCCACAATGTTAAAATATTTCACTAACAAATAATTCAACATTTCTAGATTTTAAATACATAAACATAAAATGCCTGCACCTGAAATGTACTTTTGTCCAAAAAAATGATAACCTGGCCCACTGTGCAGTCTTGACATAAAACCCAAAAGTGAGCGAAAAAAACGCAAGATGCGGTCAAAGCCTACAAAAAGGTCCTATTTGGATAAAAATGTGCCGAATTGTAAAGCAGGAGTAAGGCTTTTGAAATATATATTGTGCAAGTCACCCATTTCATTTCATACGGTGAGTATTATTACACTGAAGTAGAAAACATCATGTGTCAAAATCTATTCGGAGCTTTAAATTTTATTAAATATGGCCAGATTGAAATGACTTTAGACTTTTGGCAGCGCTTGATGCGATTAGTCTTATAGTCCAAAACTTATTTGTTCGCTGACATTACAATTTTAATTTTTGTGAATGACATTTTTGAAAAAAAACTGCAATATTTTAATGATACACTGAGAGAATTGTCTACATGATAACTACAAATTTTTGCGTTATATCTATGAAATGTCACGGAACTTGTCCATTTAAACTTTACATTAATTTAATGGAATTTTTCATAAAATTTTATGAAAAATTTAATTTATTTATTAAAATTTGCATACGCCCAATTAAAAAGTGTCATTAACATAACAATTATGAAGCTTTTTTATAAAGTTTAAGAAATTTTCATTCACTTTGTGAAGAAAACTTCATATTTTATTGAATAAGTTTATTAAAAAAACTCACCCAAAAAAATTCTCTCTGTGTCAAATGTGAAAAAAATGCCAAAAGGTATATTTTTTTCGAAACTTCGTGTTAAAATTTTAAAAAGTTTAAGAATTATGATGTGAGCAAGATTATTCGAGTTTAAGATCATTTGTTTTTTGTTAAACAAAAAACCGTGCAATATTTATTTTTTACTCAAAAAAAGTAATATAAATAAATATTGCACGGTTTTTTGTTTAACAAAAAACAAATGATCTTGAACTCGAATAATCTTGCTCACATCATAATGTATGATAAAAGATCGAAAAATAAACTTTTGGTTTTAATTTTTAAATTTTAAAAGTAAAACAATTAGTTTAAGAAATTTTAGTGAAAAAGATTATTTTAAACGTTACAAAAAATTCGACTAGTTATCATTACCCACAAAGCATAAATTCTACGTTAAGATGCCAATTAGTTGACCCCTAAACAATCAAAAAAAAAGTTTTTTTTCATACAAAAAGTCAAAAAGTTTTTGATCAATGGTTATAATCTTTAACTTCAAACTCATATGTATATTAGTTCTCATGTAGTGAGATAACGTAGTTCATATGAATATTTGATGTTTGGCATGGGATTGTTACCGCGTTCAAAACGTGTTCTGATGATGGGAACCTAGAAAATTCCCGAAATAGATCTATCAACACATTCCTGAAAGGGTCAATAATAAATTTGAAACAAAAAACTCTATAGATTATTTGTTAGGACAATATCCTAATGAAGAAATTATAGATGATGGCCTCGAACTTGAATAATTTCATTCTCATTAATTATATTTATGTTTACAAAATTTAATGCAAAATTTGGAACACATTAACTGCCGACTTTATGATGTTATGATATATTCTGAATTTAAATAAAAAAAATCTAAATTACAAATTACATTTTTTTATTTCAAATGAAAAATCCTAAATTCTATTAATGATTTCTAAATTTCAAATGCAAATTCTTAATTTCAAACGATAGGAAAACAAAAAAAAAAAATATGTCCACACGGTTAATGAAACTTTTTATGAAATGATGAAGATTTATGAAACATTTGGCATACATTTTTATGAAACTATTTATCATATCTATGAAAACTTCATAAATATGATGAATAATTAATGACAAACTATTTATGAAACATTTTCATCAATATGATGAAACTTTTTTCTCTAAGTGCACCCTGTTTTACAAAAGAATGACTATAGAAATAATTTTCTTTAAGTTTAAATCCCCCTCTTCATTTTTGTGAAGACTTTTTCCCGATTGTTTGGTACTACTGTTGGCCACCGGAGTGCTGCGATACTGTTGGAAACGAAAAATTCATTAAGTAATGAATTTTTCATCCCCGATGCAAACTTTTATTATCTTCTACATAACTTAACCCTTTGGACTACCTGTGTACCCTACCAGTGTACACATTTTTAAAAAAATATAAAAAATTCGATAATGCAAAGACTAGATTTTTCTTAAATATGTTTATTATAATATTGGTCATTAAAAAAAAACATTATATACATAATCTGTTCATCAGGAAAATATAAGGTCGCGATATTTATCAACAAAGTCCGATTTTTTAATCAGCCCTTTCTCTCCCAAAAAATGGGAGTTTGGTGATCTCCTAAACTAACAAAAGCTAAACTCGAAATTTGGCACGTTGCTTACCTAATGACCAGAACAAACAAAGAATTTTTGGACCCAGTTTTTGCCGGGTAGGAGCATACAACTCAACCTTTTTCTTTTTAATTTTAGGACCCCGAACAAGAATCTGAAGTCCAAATAGAAATGTGAAGAGGGATACAAGTTGACTCAAAAACGTTGGCGGTCGCGACGGCTAAGCAAAAAATGAAGCTGAAGCCGATGTATGTATTATAAAAAGAATGCTTTAGTTTAATTTTTATTAAAAATATATACAAGCAAAAAATGCTTTCTTCCCGATAAAAAGCAATGCCATGCTTATACGCAGAAAAAAAAAACTGGGGGGACATTATCGAAGTGCTTAGTAATTATACATATACACTGAGAGAATCATCTTCACTTAAGTAATGAATTTCTTCATAGCTTTAATGAAAATTGTCACTGGAACTCGAGCTTTGATTGAAGTCAATGTTTATGAAATGTTTGTAGAATTAATGAAAATCTTCATAAAAAATTCTATAACACAACGTTAATAGAATTTATGAAACAGTTCTACAATTTTTTTTTTTTTGTATTAATAAAATTCTTTATACTGACTTAAAAATGCAGAAGCCAATAAACCGCTTCATATGATTTTTAAACAATATCGTTGAAGTCCAAAATTAATAAAGGCTGAATTGAAATAATTTATAAAATATGCTTAGCAATTGAGAATTAAATCTTAAATCTAAAGTTTGAAATGTAAGAAAATTAATTAATTATGAAATTTTATGAAAAAATTAAAAAGTTAAGTCTTTGAAATAATTTCATAGCTTTCATAAATTTAATGAACAGTTTCTTTACTGTTCTTTAAATTTATGAAGAAGTAATTTATGAAAACGAAAAGATTTTTTTTATGAGCTATGAAATTTTATGAAAAATCTCTTAATATTAATAAAGTTTCTTGGATATAATGAAATTCTTCATTAAAGATATGAAAAAATTTTATGAAATTGTTTCATTAGTATCATGAAGGATAATTCTTTCAGTGTTCATAAGTTTCAAGTTAGTTTTACTAGGTTCTAGTAAAATATTTTCAAATTTAGTCCCAACATAAACACGAAGTAAACATTTCCTGCGCGAGCAGGAAATTGACATACTTTTGGTTTCCGAAACCCATTTTACTCTAAAAAACTACTTTAGAATAATGGATATTTCACTTATGACACTAAACACCCCAGTGGAAGAGCTTGTGGTGATACGGCTGCTATTGTACACAAAAGTGTAAGACATTTCCCAATGCCGGAATTCAGGGAGGACTTTATCCAGGCTACCTCAATCAATCTCGTTGATTTCAGGATTATAATATCCTCAGTATATTGCCCTCCGAGGCATACAATTGATCAAAATAAATTTATCGAATTCTTTTCTACACTAGGGCCAAAATTCATCGCAGCTGGTGACTATAATGCCAAACATACCTTTTGGGTTCCAGACTTGTGAATCCAAGGGGTAGACAGTTATTGAACACTATAATGTCGAAAAAAGCTAGATGTCATATTAGCGGCCAGCCCACTTACTGGCCCACAGATTTTAATAAGAAACCAGACCTAATGACTTTGCTGTCATAAAAATATTAAAAGAGAACAATTGTCAGTGAGCCCTTCACTGGATCTATCCTCGGACCATTCGCCAACATTCCTTAAAATGTACACTGGACCTACTAATGAAATCATTAATTCAAATTTCTATCCAAATAGAAACACAAACTGGCTAAAATACAAAATGTATGTGAGCTCTCACCTACAACAAAATATCCCTCTAAGAAACTCTGTTGATATCTAATTATCTGTAAATCACTTCACTGATGTTGTGACTGCTGCAGCTAGAGTCGCTACTCCACTAGGCAAGTTAATTCTTTTAAATCCCTGGCGATAGGAAAGTTAATTCTTTTAAATCCCTGGCGATATACAGGCTCTTGTTAGGAAAAAAAGAAGGCTTCGGAGACAATGGCAGGAATGCCGTTCCCCGGCTCGAAAAGCTCAACTAAATCTATGCCAAAGGAGGTTACGAGCTTTATTGAAGGAAAATAACGAATTGCTCTCAAGAACTATCTCAGTAACTTGGATCCAACAGCTAAACGGATTACAGTTTGTGGAAAGCTGTAAGAAAAATGCAATGTCCAATGCATACGAGTCTCCAATACGACTCGAAAATTGCACTTGGGCTAAAAATACAAGCGAAAAAGAAAATGCGTTTGCTAATCACTTAGAAAATGTATTTACCCCAAATGATACAAACTCTTGTATCAGTCCACCAATAATCATGGCCCTATCACTTGTCCTATAAAATTTCGATTCCCATCGATCAAATCTGCTATTGTAGATCTTGATACCAGAAAGTCACCAGGAATTGACCGTATATCCGGTACTATGACAGTTAATTTGCCTGTTTCAGCTATTAGGATCATAATGTTTATATTTAATGCCATATTACGCATAGGTTTTTATCCATCCTCATGGAAAGTCTCCGAAATAGTAATGATTCCTAAACCGGGTAAAGACGTTAGCCAAGTTACGTCATACCGGCCCATAAGTTTACTCTCCATTCTGTCAAAGTTTTTTGAAAAACTCTTCCTTCGAAGTATAACTCCGTATCTCGCAGAACAACAGATTATCCCTGATCACCAGTTTGGATTTAGGGAGGGGCACGGTACCATTGAGCAAGTGCACAGAATAATTACACTTATTAGATCGGCATTTGAGAACAAGCAATATTGTTCTGCGCTTTTTATTGACATCTCTCAGGCTTTCGACAAAGTCTGGCACGAAGGTCTAATATTTAAAATTACAGAACTGCTACCTGAGAACATTCACAAGCTTCTTAGAAGTTATTTGACTGACAGAACTTTCAAAGTTCGATCAAAAGAAGCATTTCTAATTCAAAAAAAAATTCTGCTGGTGTCCCCCAAGGTAGTATATTAGGGCCGCTCTTATATACTATTTATACAGCAGATATGCCTACTAAATCAAACACTCACACCTCTACTTTTGCGGACGATACTGCATTTGTGAGCGTTAACCAGAATCCGATGGTTGCATCCGAACAACTACAGTCTCATATTCATGAATTAGAACATTGATTGGAAAGGTGGAGAATAAAAGTAATCCCACAAAATGTGTTCACATAACATTTTCCCTTAGGAGACAAAACTGTCCTCCAGTTACAATTAACAATGTCAGTATTCCGGAGCATAATCATGTCAAATATCTGGGATTCACCTAGATCGTCGTCTTACAATGGACCAACCATATAGAATGAAAAATAACCCAGATTAAATTAAAATCTGCTCAGATGCATGGCTTATAGGTCCACATTCACCTCTTGAATTGGAATACAAAGTGCTTTTGTATAAGTCTATAATCAAACCGATATGGTCATATGGCATACAGCTATGGGGAACGGCCTGTGCATCCAATATCCAAAAACTGCAGAGAAGACAGTCAGGGCTTTTACGACTAATAGTTGGTGCTCCATGGTACATCAGAAATGACAACATTCATAAAGACTTGAACATTCCCACTGTTCAAGATGAAATAGAAAAGTACTCAATTAAGTACGTGAGGAACTAATCGATCACCCTAACTCGCTTGCAAGAGATCTATTGCTATTGAAGGACATCGGCGGCTAAGAAGAAGTGATATTTTAACCTAGCCAGACAGAATGGTCCCCTGGTCAACTAATTGAAAAGAATAACATTTGAATACGAAATATTGGTGATTGCATTGGCAATACCCACTATTATTAATAGGCTAAGATTTGAATACTTATTGTAAATTTCCAAGGAAAGATCCAATAATAGAAAATGAAGTTGAAAAAAAAAAATTTTAGTAAAAAATTTCTAAAAAATTGTCATATTTTACAAGAAATTTGTAAAACTAACTTGAAACTTGTGTAGTTGTATAATTACTAAGCACTTTGATAATATCCCTCCAGTTTTTTCTGCGTGTATAAATAAAGGTAATAAAAACTAAATATTTGCTATACTTTTAATATTTAATCGGAAGAATAGCATTGTCTCAACGACCCAGCAAAAATTCGTTATCTTCTAATTTGCATTTTTCATCGATAAATTTAAAATTGGATTGCGTAGGATGGAAGAATTCCAAATATGATGATTTGGAAGTTTTGCCGAAGATAAAATTCAACGTATTAAATTGCACTATGTTTGTAAAATTGG
>CM037855.1:116122030-116141474 GCA_021234595.1 Delia radicum | reverse complement strand
CCGACTTGGAAAATTCGTTAAAACTTGTTTGTTATTCACTTTTTATGTTAACGAAAATTACATCTTAGACAACGACATCGAAAGTTTTTTTTGACGACGAATATTTGATATGTATAATTCCCATTTTTACTTGTTGCTATTTAAGGAAAACCTGAAGGAAGTATTTAACAAAACTTGTTGTGATCGACACAAGAGAGATGTAGTTTTTAATGACACCTATAACTGTTTGTCTGATAGTCTCAAAGACTAACAACGTCAACTCAAAGTCTAAATTTATAATTTTTGTTTATTATGATTTTTTTTTACGCTTTTGATTTTAGTTTTTCTTATGTTAAAAATTCAGTTTTAAGTTAATTCGAAACTGGTTATTATTTTTGGATTGGGCATAATTCACTCATTCACTCATGCTCCTGATAGTCGATTAATTTTTAGCTTTAGTACTATATTTTTCCAATGGGGAGCAGTAGAGCAGCACAAAATTAATTTTTTGTCATAGGTCGAAGTCTTGACAAAGTATCGTCAAAAAAGCTTCAGCGGCTTAAGTTCGGTCGGCAAGTGTTAAAATAGATGTAGCGGAAAATAAACTTGATGACTATTGACAGTTTTGACATTTTCATGCAACAACACGAAAAAACGGAAGGTCCACTTTAGCGAACATTCCCTTATCAATAAACTTTGTACATTAACTAATACTAACACTTTACAATATGCACTTTATGTATTTGCAAAAGAACGAACAAATTACAGAGCAAAAGAAAACAACCGACCGGCTTAAGATAATGCAAAATTTTAAATGCATTTTTAGACGTTTCCATCCCATTGTGCAGGAAGGTATATGTATATCAGTTTGACAAATGTTTGTAATTCTTTTAAAAAAATTCTGGGACCCCATAAACTATATATATTCTTAATCAGCATAAATAGAGAAGTCGTCATAGTCATGTCCGTATGTCTGTGGTAACGGCAAATACTCCGCCAATACAGAAGAGGTGTTGATAATTTTCAATCAAATTGTTTGGTAATATCATGAGCAGTTTTTTAGGGAAAATTATCAAAATCGGTTACTTATTTAATAAACCCTAGTTTTTTTCCTCGTTCAAAGTTCAAAGTAATTGCTCTGGTGAAATTGCATGGCTTATTTTTATTCTTGGTGATAATGTGAAGGAATCGTTAATATTAATTTGAAGAGGTATTAGTCAAAATTCACGTCATCTATTTTTTTATATTTTATAAATAAAATAAAATTATTTTTAATAAAATAACAAAAAGAACAGCATATTTGATCTAAATATATGGGACAACTTATTAAACTATCTAAGGATTCTTATGAAATAGAATCGGTAATATTATTATGATTTTCTCCTTAATTGTCATAAATAAAAGAAGTCGAATTACCAAGTTTTTGTATTTAAATGTCATATTTTTGTACAAATCATTTTCCTAAGTTGATTGACAAATTTTACTGAAATTAGTTATTAGTTGAAATGCTCCTACTATACTTGGTAATATTATACCTCAATTTTGATAAACGTGCCCCTAGTTTTATTTTTGCGTGTAGTTGAAATGCTCCTACTATACTTGTTAATATTATACCCTTTTTTAATAAACATTATCCTAGAATTTTTTTGTGTGTATAAAACAAAAAAATCCCGTTTTTTATACATATACTATATTTTGACATTACTAATTTGTAGTTTTATTTATATTACTATTGCGTACTGAAGACATTTAAAATTTTCCACTTAACTATACCCATTCAATAATTTCTCTCTTAATCAGTGATGTTTGCTCATCAAAACAAAAACTCTCAACTCTCAATCAGTGATGTTTGCGGATCATAACAAATCGCCAATATCAATTTTAGTATAACAGTAATAACAACAACAACAAATACTTTTTTATTGGTTTTAGTACATTTGTTTGTTCTTTTTACTTTACCATTCTCGTACTTAGTTAACGCGTAATTTTTATGAAGTGCAGGACGTCGCGGTAGTAGTGTTTCTAACAAAATTCAATTATTTTGTGTTAAAATTTAATAAAATTAAAATATTTTTAAATAAAAATGCAATTCAATTGTAGCTTAATAGTTTTCGATAAAACATCCTTAAATTTTTAAAAAATAACAAGAGAAAAAGGCTTATAAAGTGTTTGCTTTGAAATAAAGAAAAAAAATCAAAAAAATAAAAATCATGAGCCGGTCGGTTGTTTCTTTTATACTGCAGTTCGTTCGTTATATAAATGAGAATAGAAAATGCAAAATGTTATTAGTGTTTTTTTGTGTTATTAGTGTTATTAGTGTTTTAATAGTAAATGTTGAATATAACTAAAAATTATATGCATATTTTACTTGTTGCCATTACACGTTTTTTTCTAAATGTCAAAAACATAAACCAAATAGTGAATAAAGAAGGTAATTTGAAATGTTTAATTGTTTCGGATAGACGGCACATAGTCGAATTTCCATCTAGCACAATACTTTTTTCGTTGCATGCCATAAAAAGACATACTTTGTTGTAAAAAAGTGCGACCTTAATAATTTTATTTAAAGCTTTTCTACACCTTTGCAACTGTAATTCAGAAAATATCAATTGACACTTAGAAAATATCAATTTGAGTTTAGAAAATATCAATTGGAGAATACAAAATATCGGTACCGTGAAATAACTCCCAAATGAAATAAGTCCCAATGAAATAACTCCCAATGAAATAAGTCCCAAAAAAAAATGAAATGAGTCCAATTTTAATAAATGAAATAACTTCCAAAGAAAAAATGAAATAAGTCCCAACATTTGGGAGTTATTTCATAGTAATAAAATAACTCCCAACAAAAAATGAAACAACTCCCAATGAAAAAGTCCCAAAAAAATGAAATAATTCCCAATTAAAAAACATGAAATTCTATTTATTTCATAAATAAATGTAAAAATGTACATAATATTAAACATATTATAAAGATAGAATTTAATGTACACATAAATATACAAAAATAATCAAGAAAATAATAGAAAAATACATATTAAAAATATATTTATAGAAAACCTGGAATAATCTTTGTTTTAAAAGTTAAAATAAATTAGTTTACATAGCATGGAGTAGTGAAACAGTGCATGGGGGGGGGAGGGGAGGCGGCGCGTGCAATGCTGGGCCGTGGCCGCGCCTATAGGACGCGAAACACGGTGGCGCCGCATTACGCGAAAACGCGGCAGCGCAGCAGGACGCGAATCGTACGCACCGCTTTCCAGAGGTGGCATGCCATAACATCCAATGACATAATGTCCATGGACGTTATGTCACTCGAAAAGTGTCGTAATGTACATGGACTTTATGACAATTTGGAAAATGTCGTAATGTCCATGGACATTACGACATTATTTTTTTTGGATATTATGTCACTTTCAAATGTGGCATAGCGTCCAGACTTTTTAAAATAAAAAGATTAATAATATTTAGTATATCAATAAAATTCTTTTTAATATTCTTTAGTAGTATATCACAAAATAAAACTAAATTTATAAATCGTAGAATCTCACGCAGAAAAAACATGTAATTAAGCAAAGGAACCATATGCCAAGGCGGTATCGTTGGAAATGGATTTTGTGGCCTTTTATGTGGTTAATTTTTTGTTTTTTTAAATTTTTTGTGTTAAAAAAATGTATAATTTTTTGTGTATTTCATATGGAGAACATACCGCTATGGCTGCCGAATTCACATATTTGTTTCCGTGATAAATTTAAGCGGACACGTATTTTTAATATTCCTGCCATTTTAGGTTTACAAGATTTTCTCGGAAACACCTTTTGTTGTACTTTTTTTTTTTTAAAGAGTTTCTTTGTTAAATTTCACTTAAAGAAAGGACGACTTACATTTCATTAAATTCAACTAACAGTGTCATTTGCCATTTAATGTTCAAAAAATTACTAACAATTGTAGTTAAAATTAACCACAGGTTAGTAAAAAATAAACAAACATTTATTATTTTTTTTTTTTTTTTAAATAAAAAACTACTGTCAAAAATTAATGTAAAACCATAAAGCAGTCATTTGATGTGGTTTGTTTTTTTAAATGAACTACAAGGTTAGTAAAAAAATTAATTTGTTCTACAAATGAGTGACATTTACATTAAAAATAAAGAAACTGTATTACAAACCTAAAGAACTACATAATTTTAAAGCAGAAGTTCCCCGAGTGCAGATAATTTGCATATAAAACTTCATAAATTTGACAATGCATTAACGTTGTGACATTTATCGTAGAATTTTTGAAATTTCAAATATCCTTCCATACAAAAGGGTAAGAAAAAAAAATTGTTTTTTGCATAATACTTAATTTTTTTATATGAAATGTATTACTTATTTCTTCATCAGATTATGTATTTTTTTAAAAAAAGCTTTCCAATGATATATAACATGATACACATTGTACATACATAAGTGCATAAAAAGCGAATATAAGTTATTTGAATTAAGCTCCTTTACAAAAAAAGTACCAAGAGTACTTTAACATATTTGTATTTCATGGCCATTTTTTTTTTTTTGATCATAGGCAATATATAAAAATTTTTCTCTTGAATATTAGATTAATATTTAATTTAAATATTTATTAATATTTTCAGATTAAAGAAATCTCCCGTACATATAGGTATATTTTTTTTTTAATTTGAGTGGTTTGATCATTGAAAATAAATTATTAAAAAAACATTATACAATGATAGATGATTCCAATAACATTACTCGTTATGAATGTGTTACTCCTTCGTTATTATTGATTATTCGTGTAAATAATGTTAATATTTTTTTAACATCACAACAACACACATAGTATAACATGCCTTCTTTTATTGAAATATAAGAGATTTGCAAATTATTGATCTTTTCTTTTCATATTTAAGGCATAGAGTTGCCACATATTTTGTTGCTAATGTACCTATTTTACCATATAAATTCTAAAAACATTTTTTGAATACTCATTTTAAACAGATAAAAAATATTTTTTTTAATAAAAAAAATAAATGCTTAGACATTCATTTAAGAACTTAAAAATAATGAAGACAACATGTGTTTTTTTAAAACCAAATTTAATTAATTTGAATGATTAATTCAACAGATGATTTACAATAATGTTACTCTGTAAAAAAAATGGTTAATGCATAAAAATTTCGTACACCAGGTACATTTAATTGAAGTTAAGATGTTGCCTGAAGAGCATGCGTTATTAATGATTCCAAAACAAAACTCTTTTGGAGTAATGTAAGATTTGAGTTTTAAATATACAAAACATACTTATTAGTTAATATCTCATAATTAATATACTATTCAAGAGAAACATTTTAATATATTGCCTATGATCACAAAAAAAAAAAAAATGGTCTTGCCAAGCAAACAAACATGTTAAAGTATTATCAAAGTGCTCTTGGTACTTTTTTGTAAAGGAGCTTAATTCAAATAACTTATATTTCCTTTTATGCACTTATGGACGTACAATGTTATATATCATTAAAAAATACATAATCTGATTTAGAAATAAGTAATACATTTCTTATAAAAAAATTAAGTATAACAATTTTTTTTTTTTTTAAACTATTTGTTTGGGAGCACATTTAGAATTTAAGAATGTCTCAGCGTTAATGCATTGTCAAGAATATGAAATTTGATATGCATATTGTCTATATTTAACACAGAAACTCTAAGAAAAAGTTCAAAAAAAATGTTTCCTTGAAAAGCTTGTAAAACATAAAATGGCAGGAATATTGAAAAACCAAAAAATATATGTCCGCTTAAATTTAACAAGGAAAAAAATATGTGAATTTGGCAGCCATAGCGGTGTGTCCTCAATATAAAATACCCCAAAAAGTTACACATTTTTTAACACGAAAAATTTAAAAAAAGCAAAAAGTACCAAAAATGTGTACCATAATCAACCCCTTTCCTACGATATCACATTTGCATATGGTTCCTTTGCTTCAAATACATTAAAGAGCTAAAAAACGAAAAAAATCCCATTTTTGCACCTGGTTTATACCCATAAAAATAAAGACATGTCCGATAAGCCGAGACAGGTCGATCTTCGATTTTTTTTCTTAATCACATGTCCAAATGTCATCAAAATAAGAGTGTTTAGGTTAGAGTACTTTCCATGCAAGTCATCCGGAAACATTTTGTAATTTTAGGAATTTTTTGCTGCCTACTTTTAAGCGTTATATTTTGCACAGAAATGTACGAAGTTCCTCTTTTTTATATTTTATTCACAATATAATGGCAAATAGAGTTTCTAAAAAGTTTGTTATCCAAAAAAATCTGTTTTATGAAATCTGGGTTCGAACAGCTGTTTCGGTTATTTATTGTTTATTCGTGGTATTCCGATCTTTTTTACGGGGAAAAAATCTGTTAATCTCCATGAAAAATTCTATTAAATAATCATTCAACAATCAAATTTGTAAATTCAAACACCCTTATTTTCAAATTTAAATTTATAATTTTTTTTTAAATGTTTGTAAATTATTTTTTTTTTATATAAAAATTCTTTTAAATAAAATTCTAAATTACAAGAAAATCAACAAAAGCGTGTTTGTATTTGCAATTGCCTATTGTTGGTGCCAATTAAAATATTTTTTGTATTTTCAGAAATACTCAACGAGACGTGTTTGATATTACAAACAGTATTTCGTAATTTATTTTAGTGCAATTTTAAAAATGTTTTCAGTTATTTTTTATAACAAATTACACTATGCAACAAAAAAAGACTTTTTGAAAAACACAAGATCTTGGCTATATAGGTTCGATTCTACTACCAAAAGGTAGTAAAACCCTATACTCGGTTTGTCCAGATTGGTGACCAATTCCTTTTTATAGGCCTCTAAAGTTTCTGAAAAACAGTGGGACCCTCAAAATATGGTATCATTAGTTTTTGCACTAAATCTTAATAAGACTTGGTGCTACGGCTTAACTATATTTGGCAATAATGTGGCTAACAGTCCACTGAACAAATTCTTTCAACATTTTATGCCAAAAAAATATTTTTTTCCTGGAGTTTTTTGAAAAAAACATAGGAAAAAAATATGTTTTTTTCACTTTTTCCAGTATTACTTACAGGGACTGTTAAATTTTTCCTAACGATATTTGTCAAAAGTGTAGCAAAGGTAACGCCGAACAACTCTTCTGAACATACCAATACAATCTGAACGTGTTTAGGCACTCTAAACAGCCTTAAAAATAGTCGTTTTTGACTAAAAAAATCCACAAAAAGCCCCCGCAGTTGCCTCTAGATGGATAAAATGTAAGACCGACCCCCATTAAACTTTTATTTGGATTTCTGTTTTTTACAAGAAAAATATTTTTTTTGTACGAACTTATGGTTTTTGCTTTTTAATTTATATTTTATTATTTAAAGTTTTTTTTTGTACATGTATATTAGGGCTATACGTTTTTAAATTTTTGCAAATATCAAAATTGGCATAGCACAGTCGCATAGGCCATGAAAAACTATGAAGACAAATGTTTTTACTTTTTCGCGAATGTCAAAAAAGTACACGCACCAATCGCGATAAAATTTGGAATTATTATTTTTGAAAACTGCAATCAAAAAATTACAAAATATTGCTATTTAATGTATGCTTTCACTAAAGACGAACCCCAAACTAAAATTTAGGGGGCGGTAAGGTATCCACTACCTCAATACAAATATTTTTGCAAAATTTAAGTATAAATATATTTATTTATTTGTTTTTCTTTAACTTTTTGCACACGTGTTATTCCGATTACTGAAGTTTTTGAATGAATTTTCGAGATAATCGCCCCTCTAAAAAAATTATACCTGATCCAAAACTTTAATTGATACATGTTGCATAGTTAAGGAAAACGCAAATTGTAATGCTATTGTTCGCGCTCGAAGGAAACGATAAAATTTAAAAATATTGAAATCAACAGCGCAAGAAATGTAACAATAACAATTAAAGTAAAAAACAACTTTAACTCGGCTGTGTCGAATCCTTATACCCCAAATATGTAAAAAAATTAAAAAAAAATTGCAGGGAGTTTTCGGAGGTGTGGGGGTTGTTGGTAGTCGGTGAGTTATGTTGGGGGCACCTTCCCCACGCGATAATGTTTACAAAATCATTTATTATGCTTTTTGCACTTAAGTAATACAATTTAATTATTATTTGAATTCATTCTTATATCCACGCCCATAAAAAGGGGCGGGCCAAAAAGCATTTTAAAATCCTCTGGGCCTACATCCAGGTTGGTTGGTTTGGTTGGTTTAAGTGGCAGCTCACGCTACTCGTGAGCATCAAGTAGAGTCAAAAAGCGACTCCGTTTTGAAGAGACCACACTACCCGTAAGGAACTGGTATCCGGAGTACTAGACCCACCCCGTTCGGTTAAGATAACGTATGAGATCACCGAATCCCACACGTGATATTACCGAGAGGTCGTCCAGTATATGGTCACCCAAGATCCGGAGTCGAATATTCTGCAGCGCCGGACAATCGCAGAGAAGATGCTCCACAGTCTCCTCCTCGCCCGGTATGCCGCAGCTGCGACAATGCGAACCGCGTACAATCCCAAGTCTAATGCCATGCCTACCAATCAGCCAGTGACCGGTCAGAACAGCCGTCAACCTCGAGACATCCCTCCTGCTCCTGCTCAGGAGAGAGTTTGTACGCATACATCCAGGACTTTGAACTAACTCTAACATAAAAAATGTTTCATTTGTTTAACAAAAAATACAAAAAAACCTGTAAAAAAAATTGCAACAAAAGTATAGTCTAGCCAAAAACACACATTTTAATGTACACGTTGGTCTTATGAGCTATTTAGAGTGCCTAAACATGTTCAGATTGTGTTGGTATGTTCAGAAGAGTTGTTCGGCGTTGCCTTTGCTACACTTTTGCCAAATATCGTTAGGAAAAATTTAACAGTCCCTGTAAGTAATACTGGAAAAGTGAAAAAAACATATTTTTTTCCTATGTTTTTTCAAAAAAACTCCAGGAAAAAAATATTTTTTTGGCATAAAATGTTGAAAGAATTTGTTCAGTGGACTGTTAGCCCATTATTGCCAAATATAGTTAAGCCGTAGCACCAAGTCTTATTAAGATTTAGGGCAAAAAACTAATGATACCATATTTTGAGGGTCCCACTGCTTTTCAGAAACTTGGAGGCCCATAAAAAGGAATTGGTCACGAATCTGGACAAACCGAGTATAGGGTTTTACTACCTTTAGTAGTACAATCGAACCTATATAGTCATGTTCTTGTGTTTTTTTCACTGGTGCACAGTGTTATTAAAAAGTGATTTGTTTTTTTAAACTGAACTATTTTTAAAACAGACAAATATTAGTCGAGAATTTTAGATTTTCAACTTGAACTCGTCATAGAGAATTTTTTTATATGTTGTAAGGGAATGTTCGCTAATATGGCCTTACATCTTGTTTTTTGTTACACACTGAGAAATAAAGTGCCAATCGAATTGAAAAGTGTATTTTATTGGTAACAACTTATAAATTCAGTTAGTGAAACATTATTTATATTAGAATTCTAAATGTTTTTGCTGTTGCAACTAAACTTTAGTTAAATTAATCGAACTTTATTTTGAAAACTAATGTTGAGTTGTTCCAACCGACTGAACTTCGTAATAATCGCATTTGAGTCGAAGTAACCGAATAACAGTTGGCAAACAGCTAAATTTTTCTCTGTTTGTATACACTCAGAGGAAAGGCTTTCTATCATATTTATGAAAACTATTATAAATATGATGAAAGATTCATTGATTTTCGCCCAATGTAACTGCTTCATAAATATTTATGAAACTGCTTCATAAATATATTGTTAAATATTGCGTTTCCGAATTCCACCCGGAAATGGCTTCTTTTAATTTGCCTGTTTTGCCCCTGAACTAAAATTATTGATGATATTTTTCTATGAAATGATGAAGAACTTTCATGAAAAGGTATTTATGAAATATGTTATCATATTTATGAAAGCTTCATAAATATGATAATGTTTCATCGATTTTTGTAAAATTAAACCTTTTCCCTAAGCTTATAAAAAAACTAAGTGTAATATTCCAAATACAGCTACTTATAGGCCAACTCTCTAGGCATTCTTTCTTGGCTATAAATCGTTTTCTTTTGGCATCTTAAATGTCCAGATTAGCAAACATTTTCGCTAAAGTGGACCTAAATTAAAAAAACTATCCAAAAGCGTATAAAACTGTTAGTGCATAATGTAAAATCGACAAAAATTTGTTTTTGAATTTAAATTTATTTAAATTATGTTAATTTTTTTTTGTTTTTTTTTGCACATAATCCATTTCAGCGACCCTATAGTCCCTTCAAAAAATCTGAAAAAATTATCAAGAATCTTTTGAGCCATAAGTATTCATATTCCGCTCCAAGAGTTGCAAAAATCCAAGAATGCTAATATTTTAATTGCGATAAACAAAAAACATTTTTTGTTGTTGTGGACCATGTAAAAAAATTTTCCAAAAATAGACAATAATATTTAAAGTAATGCGGAAAACATTTAAAAAGCTTAAACTTTGAAACCTTATAAAAAAACATAAAAACATAAGAAAATATATCAACGGTCCACCTTAGCGAACAAACAGGGTATAACATTAGCAACCATTATGAAAAGAAAAACATGTGTATTAGGGTTATAACTTTTTTTCTGAAAAATGTTTACACGTGGTTGGAAATATTGTATTAATAAAAAAACGTTTTTTCGGCGCATAAATAAAAACCTCTTGAATAAAGCGAATTTTCTAATAATGAATTTTTAACACAATTTCACCATTAAAGTTGCAATAGTGGATAAAAATGACTGCAAAATATATTTTAAATTACTTCTTACGTAACGTTATAGCTGTTTTGCAATGTTTTGATAACCATTTCGCAAAACAATGCCAAAAAACCTTTATTACCAAAATCGGCGAAACTCGTCAAATTTTAAAACATTTGTCCTTTAAACTTGATAGGTATCATAATAGTCGAATTACTTTAAAATTTAGCGAAATATTAACTTATGTTAAATGAAAAAAAAAAATTGCAAAAACTTGAAAAAAGTTGTGAAGGAATGTTTTTGAAAATCGAAAAAAAATAAAATGGCGTTTCTTCTTATATTTTTTCTGGACTCTACGCCTAGTGTAAGTAAAATTTCATAATTGCATAAAACAATCAAAATTATAACCCTAATGTAATAGTTTTTCATCATTACTGGATTTTAAAGGCAGGGATAAATTTAATTTATTTACGATTTTTAATTAAAATAATTTAATATTAATATTAATTTAATATTATATTAATTAATTAATAAATTTTTTGTACAATAGTCTGTAAGATATAATCAGTAGACTGAATAAATAAATAATGTGCATTCACGTCGAACGAAACTTTTCAAAGCAGTGGGAGCAGAAAATAAACTTGATGACAGTTTGAAAGTGTTTATATTTTCATGCAACAACACGATAAACGAAAAGGCCCACTTTAGAGAAGAAGCCACATTAACGAACTTTCCCTTATAAAAGTTTTTTCAATTGAAATCGGAACAGCTTACTATGCTGAATGAGTTTTACTTCAGAATTGTGTAGAGTTGGTTTTCTCTCAAACTTAAAACACAATATCATTATTTTTCCGGTGAATGAGTAACGTTTTGAGTTTGTTGCGATCATGATTTTATTAAAAAATAAAAAAGTTTCTACTTCAAATTCGAGTGAAATGAAAATAAACTTTAACGCCCGTATGCATAAAATTCTTAATTCAGCTTTCAAATTTTAGTTATGAAACATTTTAAGCCTTAAAACTGTACACTCAAAAAAGTCAGCAATCAGCTCGCTGATTTATTAGATTCAGCTAAAGTTTTCCTAGCACTTAGTTGATTAGAAAATAAAAATCCTTGTTAAAAGTTAATAAAATGTTTACTAAATATTAGTAGACTGAAAAAAACTAAAAAAAAAATTGTAGAAAAATTATACATTAGTAAATTTATTTGCTGAAAATCGCAAAAAATTGTTTGTGATTCTTTTAAAAATAATTTACAATGAAGACAAATAACAAAATATGACATATACATACAACCATTCTTTGTAATAAGAAAAAGGAAACATAAAAAAATTATTAGATGTGTACTTATCTTTCGTTCTAGTCTATCTCTACCTGAACGTATATTTGTTTGCAATTTCAAATTGCCAATTTGAACACACTACATTAGTAATCTTTATAAACATTAGTTTACAAATACACATTTAATATTTTGGGCCGGAATGCAAAAATGTTCGAATCGTAAACTAAAAAGTACTTTTTTGGTCAAATTAGGCCCCAATTACCAAACAAAACCGTTGTCTGAAGTTTTGTATCTCCAACCGTTTCCACAGAAACGACTGTTCGACTAGTCGAACAGCGGCTGTAGGCGAGAAAAAAATTTTATACTACCATACAAAAATAATTTCCAGGTATCGACAAAAAAAAATCATATGTGGAACAAAAACGCGATTGTAATGTTTATTTTTTTAAATATTTATTATATATATTGTAATTACATGTACTTTTTGTAATTTTCATTACTCTTGCTTCCATTTATGGTAAGCACCAAAACACTTATTTTCGTGGAAAAGGACTTGGCACTTAGAGCACATTTTCTGTGTAGGCTTATGACAAACATTGCAACGCCTGGCATGTTTTTCAGGTTCTGTTATGATTTGGTGATGACCTGACACACGAGGGTGCGGGCGAATCTTAAATGATGTATCTTTAGTAATGTCATCCTCCGCAATATCTTCGTCGTTGTTCTCGTCAGGCGTTAGTAACAAGTTTGTGGCCAGGTCGAACCGAAATGTCAGCTGAGAATTATATTTACGAACAAGCTTCTTATTTACTAAACAATTTAACTTCCAAGCATTCACAACAGATGACTCTAGAACGGCCAACCAAAGTGGCCACCACCACTTCTTTGAACGAATCGAAACACGGTAATTGGAAACAGCATTATCATGAAGATCGACGCCGCCCATGAAACTGTTATAGTTTCGGATTATATTGGGCTGCTGCACAATGATTTCACCAGGCTGGCCTTCTCGTTGTCGTTGTCTTCGTGTGGTTGATGTAAGTGTGCAAACTCCGGTGAAGTTTGATAGTAATGTTACCTCACGCTTATCTTGCCAACGACAACATATAATCTTATTAATCTTATCAAACTTTGAATCGATGTCACCTAAAAAATATATAAAAATAATAACATAACCAATATAATTACCTTTAGGCAATGCTTTGCCCGTCTTCAAATCTGGTGCAGGCTGTCCTAAGCTATTACTCCGCATAGTCCCGGTAGCGGCATATACGTTTATCAGCCAATAAATACATCAAATAATGAAGAAGTAAATAAGTTATCGAAATAAAGTTGATAAGGGGAAGCGCCCAGGCCTATATTTTTATCGTATTTGTCACTAGCTCTACCGTACGGCATCATGTTGAAGACATATCCAGTAGAAGCAGCCATGCACCAAGTCTTGTAGCCAAATTTTATTGGCTTGTTTTTTCAAGTACATCTTACCAGCTGTGACGTCCCGAAATATGGTAACATTTGGCTCGTCGATTGACAAATGCTCTTCAAAGACACCGAGCTGCATAAATTTTTTGTTTATAACATCAAAAAGTGAACGAACTTTAGTATATTTGTCATTTCAATCCAGGTTATTATTGTCGTGAAAGTGCAGATACTGTTAGTAAACCAATAGCTTCCTATTTGTGGCAGCTTATTGTAGCCCGACACTATTAAAATTTCAATGAATCTTTTTAAAAAGGACTGTATTAAAAGTTTGAGCAAAGTGTTCGTCATTCTTTTGCATAGCGTATCGTTTAAAAAGAGTGCAATCATTTTGCAATAAGACTACAATTATATTTAATAGTTTATTTATGTGTTATTATATTCACATAAATTTTATTTTTATAAACCGCTTTCTGCAATGAAACAACCACTACACGATTAAATCAAAACTGACAAAATTCTTTTTTCAAAACAACAGCACGCGAAATTTAAATCGATCAAGCTTGCCAACAAAAAAATTGCATGGCAAGCTATGATGCTTGTAACAAACAAATTTCGTGGAAATGCATGTTCAAAAATTCGAAATTCAAAGAATTTATTTTTTTCTGCATAAAATGCTCAAAGACAAAACACAATAATAAAGTTGTGGCCTACGGCCAATGTTCGACTAGTCTAACAGTGAACTTGGCGCGTCTCTAAATATACCTGGGGATTCTAAAACTCGGGAAAACTTCTGATCGACTATTTTAGACCTTTGCGAACAATAATAAAGTACTATTATAAAATTAAAATTTATATATATTTTCCATTTTATCCAAACTAAAATTGTCTATATGCAAGGTATTTTTCAACCCCTCCTGGAGAGGAGCAGGGGTGGGGGGGGATAATTGTTATATACTTTTCTAAAAGACAATTAAATTTCCTTTAATATGGCATAACTTTTTTGTGTGTCGGGAACACGTAATCACATAAAAAATGGAGGTGAAAAAAGAGAATTTGCTGCTCGACTATTAGAACAGCGGCTCAAAATGGGTTAAATTTCTATTCTTTATTTTGTCATTAATTTAATTAATATGCAATTACTTTCATAAGCCGGTGACAACATAACATTTAATTAATCCACACTTTTGTTTAATGTGTAAAACACAGACACAAAATATTGCATGTTGATTTTTATATGTCTTACCCCAATTACACTTTCTAGTATCATGTTACTACATCTTGACATACCGCGGATATTTTTTTAATCTGGTTATTGTCCACACTATTAATGTGCTTATCAGCACAATTTTTTTAGCAAAATAAATTAGTGAAATATTAGTAAAACATTAGTTGAAATCAGTTAAGTGCTGATTAAGTATAACTAAAATTTTAGCTGAGAACATATTTTTAGCAAAAATGTGCTGAAAAATAGTATACTTATTTGCAAGAGGTTTTACTAACTTTTTTTTTTTTTTTAGTGTATTCATAAACGAATAATAGCTTAAAATACCTATTTAATTCTTCTTATTTTAAACGAGCTTAAGATCATTTATTTATTAATTATAATTATTTATTTCAATATTTCTTCTCCACATTGGGTGACTTATTCAGGGAATAATTATTAATTATAATTATTTATTTCATATATTTCGTCTCCACATTGGAATAATTATTCCCTGAAGAAGTCACCCATGGGGAGACGAAATATTGGAAATAAATAATTATAATTAATTAATAATGATCCTAAGCTCGTTTAAAATAAGAAGAATTAATAAAAGAAGATCAAAGAAAACTTAACATTTTTTAAATACATATTTAAACCTTGTGTAAAACTTAATATTCGTTTATGAATACAGTTTTAAGGCTAAAGTTTGTGTTTTAACTAAAAAGTATTTAAAATGCTGTTTAATATTTTTATGAATACGGGGGGTAATTGTTAAACATTTTGTAGTCCTGAATAAAATATTGCACTTATACAAATTGAATTGACTTCAAAATGTTTATGAAAATTTACTTTTGGTGTTTCAAGGTTTTGCTTTAGCATATATTTGACTTATGGACCTAGATATACGGTTAACAGGAGCGCAAGGCTAAATAAAACACTATCTTGTAGATAATTCTTTCAAAATGTTCAAAATATACTCCAAAACTGGATCGTTTTCAAGGTACACTCGGTTTAAAGTACACTATTTTCCCCTAAACGAAATTAGTGCAAAACTGCGAAATTAACCTTTAGGGTTTATAGTGATTGTAACGCTTTTGTGAAATAAAAAAAATCAAAAACCGACCCCAAAAATTTGATTCTAGAATATTGAAAATTCATAATAAAGAAAACTGCGCTGATAATAATATATGCATAAAAATTAGAAAAAATGAGAAAATTGTAAAACACAATTTAGTTTATTTTACAAAAGTTTTTCGTTGTTTAGATATAAATTTCGTATTTTTAGGCATAGATTACAATAAGTGTGATTAACCGGTTATCGGTTACGGTCTTAGACACTTTAGTGGAAACTAAACAAGAGATATTAAAAAAACTAAAACCTGACTGCCAGGCTTAATAAATAATATTCAAATAATCACAGCTGAGACAAATTTTATTGTTAAGGCTAAGCGCGATATATTTATAACATTTAAATTTAAAGAATAAATATCAGACGTCAATAATACAATTCTAAGAGTAAGAATCCATTGAGTTTCGTATGTATTTATTTTATATTAATCATTGCATTTATATCATAGAGTGTCCTTCTGAACTGGTACAAAAATTCTCAAACGTTCAATGACTCGGTTTGTTTGTTATATATTTGTTGTTTTTGTTGTTGTTGCACTCAGCTACCATAAGTGGAATTTTACACCTTTTTTTTGTTATTTTTGCCAGCCCAACCACCACTAGTGTAACAAAAGTTCTGTATAAAAAAAAAAAACCACAAAATAAAACTTCAACAATTCGTACAAACATGGCATAAAGAAAACCCTTAAAAGGTTTCAATGTTGACCTTAAATGCAAAAAAAAAAAAAATATACAGAAAAAACTTAAACCTAAAACAAAGAGTTCTACGAATGTGAAAACTATTATACAAACACAACTAGTGCAAAACCATATATGGTTTAGATGCAACAAAACCAACAAATGTAAGATGCTTTAACATTTTGTTGTGTTTTAACTTAAATGCCACAGAATTAACTATAAATTCCCGGTGTAACTTATAACCAATTTTGGTGTGGTTTTGATTAAGAATTTTTTGTTTCTATGAATATTTGTTCTTATACAGAAATCTGAAATTAATATGAAAAGAGAGTACAGGAGTGTGTTCAGCTCATATATTTAAGGAGGTAAAGTTTTACAATTTATACGACCATTCAAAGGTTCGGTTAAAGAAATATGTATATGGAAACCTTACACTCAGGGAACTTCTGCTTTAAACATATGTAGTTGTTTAGGTTGTAATACCGTTTCTTTATTTTAATGTAAATGTCAGTCATTTGTAAAACAAATTAAATGGTTTGTTCATTTAAAAAAACAACCACATCAAATTACTGTTTTATGATTTTACATTCATTTTTTACAGTAATTTTTTGTTATTTAAAAAAAACAAAAAAAAAATAAATGTTTGTTTATTTTTTTACTACACTTAAATAAAAAAGTTAGTAAAGTCAGCAAAAAAATTTAGTCAGAAAATTAGTAGATTCAACAAAAGTTTTTGCTAACACTTAGTAGATTAGAAATTAAAAAACCCTTGCTATAAATTATAAAATTTTTGCTGAATATAGTAGACTGAAAAAAACTCAAAAAATTTGTACACTCAAAAAAAAAAAAGTTTGTAAAGTCAGCAAAAAATTTTGCTGAGTCAGCAAAATTATAGTCAGGAGGGTGCTAGCAAAAAAATTGCTAATGTAGCAAACAAAATTAGTAGATTCAGCAAAAGTTTTGCTAACACTTAGTTGATTAAAAATGAAAAAATCCTGGCTAAAAGTTAATATAATTTTTGCTGAACATTAATAGACTGGCCACATTTTACCATTGTGCATTGGTCCAATTGGAATGATATGGAATGGATCGGAAAACGAGCGGAATCGAAACACTTGACACATTTTTATTATCGAAACGTGTTACGTGGTTACAGTTTTCCAAAATTTTCGGGCAGTTATGCGCTATCTTGCTTAGTTTTCTAGTTACTGGCCATTTTCTAAAATGTCCATTTTTAAAAATGACCTGTATCTTCAAAACTAGGCGAGATGGGACAAAACGGACTAAAATTTCGTTTCAAAGGTGTATTTAGGCACCCTTATATTATATATAGGCTAGCTCGGGAGAATTCTGAGTGATAAATTTTTATAAAACTGATACTCGAATAATAGAAAGCTAGTTCCTCGTTCCATTTTATTTCCCGTATTACAATTCTATCGACTCTACGTCCCCATTCGTATGTGAAGCAATTTACACGTTCACTTTTTTTGTAAACAACATGCTTTTATGCTCAATTAAATATAATTAGTATTCTTAGGTATTAGTGTGACTTTTTTGCATAAGGGAGAAATGGTAATGCCAAAAAGGTTCATTATAAATAAGTGGTAATGTCATTTTTTTGGCATTAGCAATAGTGAACTAATGCTGGCGAAAAGATGCTCTGTATGATCTAAAGTCAGTTTCAACAAGTGTCGGAAATTTTGGAATTACTCATATATAGTTTATGGGGTCTGAGATGGGATGGATGATCAAAAAAGATAATGATACTGAATATTTGTAATATTGGTTAAAAATAGTACTAGCCATGAATTTGCGAGTGGAACTGGCAAAACACTTGCTTTACTAAACAAAACAGTGTTCTTTTCTATTTTTACTTTTGGTAATTTCCATTGCTTGGGATTTACAAAAATAACAGTGGTTTGCCAGTACAATTTTTTTTTTTGTAAGGTTGACATTTCTACCTGTGTCGTTTCCCGGCGGAGGTCAGTCTGAAGTTTAACATTAATTTATAAAAAATTGGTTTATATAAAAAGGGTCAAATGACAAATACCAAAATGCACTGTTTTATAGCAAAAATATCTTCATAATCACTTCAAATCCCTTCATTAGTACATCTTTTTGCAACACAAAAATTAAGTTAACCTTTGCGCTTGTTTTGCTTATATTTTGCGATACCTCTCAAATGACTTAAGCAATATTTTTCTAAGAAATCCTCTGTTTTCTATGGCTTTTTACACATCCACCGGTAAATGGTTTTTAAATACTGCTTTTCTGAGGAAATTTTACCAAATTTTAATAAAAAATGTATAACTTTTATTATAATCAAGAGTTTTATGCAACCATGTAATTAAAATAAGTCATATATAATTTCGCGTGTGTATCTTAAGTCTTTTGTTTTACTCAATTATAATGTATAGTAAACACGCTTGAAAGCCCGATACTTCGTTACCGTTAGTTTTATATATCGGAATATATTTACGATGGAAAAATTAATTATTTTTAAGAATTTGTTTCAATAAATAGTTTTATCTTTTTTAAGTAGATGTTTTTTAAAACCTCATTTATAATAAGATTTTATTAAAACCCAAAAAATATATTCAATAAATTTACCCATACCTCAACCAATTAAAAATATTTTGAATTTCACACTTTGTGCCTAAATCGTTTGAGCTTCATATTTTTGACTTCCTGTTTTTTGTCCTCCCTGTAAACATTTATTTTTTTATTATTTTCATAATATTTATTTTCATTACAAGTTCCGGAGTTATGCGGTGTGCATTAACAAACCAAATTTTAAGATCATTACTTTAGCTGATTTTTAGGAGCAGACATTTCTCCAAAGTAAATCCGCATTTTACACCGTTCTTTTCAAAAGTTCCAAAATAAAACTTATCATGAATTAGTCCATACAACAGTAAGCAAATATTTTAAATTTAGATTTCTTACTAGAAGGGTCTA
>CM037855.1:116100337-116121930 GCA_021234595.1 Delia radicum | reverse complement strand
AAAAAATTGATTCAAATTTTAATAAAAAGTTATATGAATTTAGGCAGATACATAATTCGAGTTTGTTGAAAAAAACGTTGCGGAGGAAACGGACAGAAGACGGTATTCGGGCACTCCGTTTGAGCATGACATAACGGTCCGTAAACAGTCCGTCGTTGACGGACTTTCAACGGATACGAATCACTTTCGATGTTCGGCTGAATTTCAGTTTATGGGGGACACCCCTAGAGAAAAAATCTGAATATGCCATCCCCTTCAGAATGTTCCCAGGAGTACGAAAATCATAATGAATAAGGGGGCTCACGCCCCCTATGGGCGTGGCAGTCGAAAAACGACCCGGCCCACCTACGTAGACAATATGGGTATCAAATGAAAGCTAATGTCTTCACGATTCCAAAAAATAGCCATAGTTGCCAGATCGGGCGGTTTTTGCAGCCGATACGGCCATTTTGTTAAATAGGGGCGGGGGTGAAAAACGACCCATGCCACCTACTTAGGCAATATTGGTATCAAATGAAAGGAAATGTCTTCACGATTCCAAAAATACCCGTAGTTGCCAGATCGTCCAGAATTTGAGGAAGATATGTTAATTTTTATAAAATGGGGGAAGGACTTTTTTTTGTTTATTTCTTTTTAGCTCGGCCAGAGGCCGAGCACTCGAGATCCCCGCCCGTCTAGAATTAAGACATACTGGAGTTAAAAACCCCTAAGCCCGGCCGTAGGCCGGTCACGCAGAAAAAAACTTTACTCCCAGGGACCACCATCAAAGCGAATGCTGGAAGTCGTACGATTGCCTCAAGGACACCGGATACATACACCTACAGGTCAACCACTCAATTAATTTCAAAGATCCGGAGACAGGGGCGCATACCAACAGTATTGAGGGGTCTTGGGCCCATGCCAAACGTTCAATACCTGCTGGTGGAAGGCGCAAAAAACTTCATGGGTGGGTACTTGGCACACTACATGTTTACAAAGAGGTGTAATGCGCAGAAGTTGGATCGTTTTGCAGAGTTTTGCCGCATTGCGGGAAACTGTACAATCCGCTAGACCCGTGCCAGAGATTGTAGATGAGTCTAGACAGTGAAGATGAGGATGAAGACGACTAGATGCAGATGGCATCTTGGCCGTGAGAAGCGTTGGAAACTCACAACTTTACGTGAGTTCTCATGCTTCTCCAAGGGGATTGATTTACTATGACCTCACGCGGTAATCCCTGGGGTAACGCTAACAATAGTAATCTTTTCGCACAAAATGCTCATTTTTGTTGATTTTAACAAAATATAAGCAAAAAAAAAAAAGGAAAAAAAAAATTTCCCCCCCCCCAAATTTTGCCAAAATGGCCATATCGGCTACAAAAATCGCCCGATCTGGCAACTACGGCTATTTTGGAATCGTGAAGACATTAGCTTTCATTTGATACCCATATTGTCTACGTAGGGGGGCCGGGTCGTTTTCGACTGCCACGCCCATAAGGGGCGTGAGCCCCCTTATTCATTATGATTTCGCACTCCTGGGGTCATTAAGGGGGCGTGGCATTTTTTTTTTTTCAAGGGTGTCCCCATAAACTGAAATTTGCCCGATGTTCTTATAAACTGATTTCTGTTCTGTAGACATATCCAGAATACGGTACCCATACGGGGTCGGATTCCGTTTATGCTGTATAGTAAACGGCACGAAAACGAAACGTTTTCTTTGTTGGGTATTTTATCTCTATTTTAAATATAAAGTAATGATCTAAAAATTGTTTAAAATCTAGTTTTACACTCAATATTTTTTCAACTCTAATAAGTACATTAAGGTGTCCAAAAAAAAAAGGTTGGAATTCGCGAGATCCAACCCTTAAAATATGCCATTATGAAAATAAATATGGTCTGCCAAAAATTGTAGTTTTAACGTTGTACTTGTTCTATTATCTATTTGAATAAAAAATTAGAAAAAATAAGAATTACATTTGAAAATCAGAATATATTAATAACGATCAGATTTTCCAATTGAATTCAGGAAATAGCAATTTAAATTCAGAATTTCCATTTGAAATGCAGAAAATATAATTTTAAATTCTGAAAATATCAATTTAAATTCAGAAATATCAGTTTAAAAACAGAATATATCAATTTAATTCTGAAAGGCATCAATTGTAATTCATAAAAGGATATGTTTCCACTGGAGGTGTTTTGGCCGTGTTTTGAAACAAAAAATGTTTTGAACAAGTTTTCCCATACATTTTTCTCACCAAAACAATGTTTTGCTCAAAACATGTAATGGAACCAGTATATATCACTTGAAATTCAGGAAACTAGAGTTGTGTCGTTCATGAACGGACTAGTTCAATTGAACGACTCAATCGATTGAACGATATGACTCGTTCACCAATATTCGATCTTCTCGTTCAATCGTTCATTTCGTTCAATCGTTCATTTCGTTCTTTTTATTCACAGAACAATTGCATCTCTATTCAATTAAAACTGCTTGTAAGAGCAATTATTAAAAAAATAATGTAAAAAAAATAGTAGTAATATTGTTTCAAATTAAGAAAAGCAATTATAGTCATACAAATAATGTAATAATTTTCAAACGAACGACACAGTTCACAACACGCAGTTCAGTCAGTCACAAGTCAAGGAAAAAAGAACGATTGAACGATTTTGAACGAACTAGTTCACTGACTCGAATTGAACGATACTGACCGAGTCACAAAAATGAACGATTAATCCCAACTCTATCAGAAACCATTTTATATTAACCTCAATTGTTATTTTCTGAATTACAACTGATGCGTTTATAAATTCAGTTGATATATTCTGAATTTCAATGCTATTATCTGAATTCTAATGATATTTTCTGAATTTAAAATGGAAAATCTGAATTTTAATTTATGTTTTCTGAATTCAAATGGAAATTCTGAAATTCAATTGATGTTTTTGATTTGCAAATGGAATTTCAATTGATGTTTTCTAAATTTCAATTGTCATTTTTGAATTACAGTTGCAAAATGTGTAGTTCTACATGGAATAAATTATCTACAAAGGTCTTCCTTGATTTTTACAATGAAGAGAAATTTAATTCGAATGTCTAGAAGCACTTCCCTTTCTTCTTCCCACAACCTGTTTTCTTATTAGAAATCATGCAACTACATACACTGAGGATTTTCAACCAACCACTTCCAACTTAACAATCTCAAACTATCCAACTGAAAAGTTGCTTTAAAATTTCTTGTGTTGAAATTTTTTTTCCCAAATAATTTTTTAAGTATTCCCTAGGAGATTTTGGGAATTTTCCAAATATTTCGTAAGAATTAAAACATATGATTTTGCTCTGCAATTACAGGTGTATTAAACTTCTCTCGCTCTCAGATATACACGAAACTCTTTTCACAAGGCTCTTCTCTTTTGTGTTAAGAAATTTATCTTTTTTGTTTTCCTTTTCAATTCATCTTTACGTATTTCTCTCAAATGCTCGTTTTCATACTTCATTCATGATCATTCGTTCGCACGTTCGTTCAATTAATGGTTTTATGCGTCATCTGACACATTATCTTATTGTGTGTGTTGGAATAGATCGTTTGGATGGTAACTTCGTTTAACTTTTTACACTTGTTTCTTCTTTTTTATGGTTTTCGTTTGTGTTGAGGTTTCTTTTATTTTTGGAACGCAACAAAACAAAAAAAAAAAAAACACTTGCATTTTGCAGTTTGGGAATTGTAGTTGGTTTTCTTTTTAAATATTTATTATAATTCAATTATGCATGAGATAATAATGATATTCATAGTAAGGTAGTACTTTACGTTACTATTTAAACATTTTCAAATTTGTTTTTAATGGGAGAGTAAATTTGCGTAGAGTGGAGTATTTAATATTCTCGCTTCTCTTGACATTACGTCGCTATTGTTTGGTAAAGATTATCGATACAATTGGAATTCCATTTTAAGATTGTACACTCAAAAATAAAAGTTAATAAAGTCAGACAAAAAATTTTGCATGAGTCAGCAAAATTTTAGTCAGGATGGTAAAAAACTTGCTAGTTTCAGCAAAAATTTTGCTAACGCTTAGTTGATTAAAAAATGCTTGCTAAAAGTTAACAAAATTTTTACAAAATATTAGTAGACTGAAAAAACACTCAAGAATTTGTAGAAAAATTTTTACTTAGTTAATTTATTTCCTGAAAATATTAAACACTTTTTTTGGTGATTCTTTTAAAAATAATTTAAAATAAGTTTATAAGTTACGAAATACAAACAATGTTCATTAATACCACAGCGACGACATGAATTAATTTAATATTTGAAAATATGTATATAGAAATAATTATATATAACATAAACAAAATTATCTTTCAACTGCTACTTCAATTGTTGTCTAAATGATGGCATCTTTTGTAAAGGAAGACAATGCCTTAGATGTCAAAATATGACAAATCGAACCCTTTTTGTGCAATAAGAAAAATGAAACGTGAAAAATTACCTAAGATGTGTGTCTTTCGCTTTAGTCTATCTACCTGAAAGTATATTTGTTTGCAATTTCAAATTGCCAATTTGATCATTATACATTAATAATCTTTTATTTTGGTCTTTAGTCGGATGGTCGTCATAACGGATAAGTGATTATAGTTTTCCATAAATACTTTTTTCTTTTACATATTTGATTAATAAAATTTAAATTTGTATAATTAAAAGTTTTTTCCAGTTATATATGTTTTTGTTTTTATATACATCGAGATTATTTTTATGTTATTTTCACTTTAATAACGAGCTTCAACTCTCTGTATATTTACAAAAATTAAGCAAATCAAACATATTAGCTAGGTTGATACTAGTTTTTCGATCTGGCTGAAGATCTCATCAGAACCCGAAGTTTTAGAAAAGCTTAGAGCCTCCATAATAGGCAGAACTTTAACAAAAAACCTATTAATAATCAATTTTGCTCCATTTCTTGTCTTTTTTCATTGTTTAATAATTAAATTAATTAATAGGCTTTTTCCTTATTTAAGAGCATTGATAATATATTTCACCAAACTATACCAATCCGAAGATTAACCATTTAGATTGCAATATTTTGTCATCTGATAACCATATATATCCAAAAGTATTGGTATCTGAATGTTGTATTATTTGACATCGGGTCTATCAAATGTTGTATATTCTCTATTTCATAATGCATAAGGAGCATATCATTGATCTAGTAAAAACCTTGTTCATTTTAATTCTATTAAATCGCATCGTGATTTAAAGATCCACATAATCTGGCTGTGATGTATTCTTCTAATCATATAGTTTTAACTTTTTGCGAAGTCGAGGTGTTTATAAAATCATTCTGTTTCTACTGCTCTTTGAATATATTTAAATTTGTTTGCATATTTTTTGTCAGCACGCTATTATATTTATCGTCCTGTTGATATTTTGAGCAGTTTTCAAATTCCCAATTCATATTTGATTGTTCACATAATACTTTCAAGTGCACAAACCCTGATTAATTCCTGTATATCAAATTTAGCGTTAGCTTATGAGGTATCTATTTCTTATATATACAAAAATGGTTCGACTACTGGTATCTTAGATGCAGATCAAGCGTTGTAGAGAGAGCATCTGGCATATTAGTTTCTAGCATAAGTACATTTGTTGGTGGAAAGATGGTAGATTAAAATCGTTTTTACAAAAAACCGTTGAACTTTGTCTACTTCTTCAAAGAGTGGTTCTCCCCATACTTGAGCCTCCATAGATTTGAATAGATCTATAATCTAGGTGGTCTTTTGCCACATTCCCCCATTTTTTTACTGTTGTTGATTTTGCATATTTTAATGTCAAGGTTTTATTATACAGGGTGTCCGCCGGGAAGGTATACTACTTTGTTTGTTTTTAATTTTTGATTAAATGAAAGAGAAAGATCTTATATTGATAAATGTTTTATTTAATGTCGGCAATTATGTATGGAATACAATATCAGATAAATGTCCGTCTCTGTTCGCTCACACATTTCACGCGGTTATTTCATTAATTTCATCACGAATATTTTTTTGAGTTGCTCAAGCGTTTCTGGTTGTTTGCATAAACCTTGCTTTTCAGATATCTCCACAAAAAGAAGTCGCAGCAGTCAAATCAGGCGACCGTGGAGGTAGGGTTGCCATATTGAAAAGTGAAAAAAAAAGTACATTGATGAAAAAAAAAAACAGTACTTTTCAAAAAAAAAACAGTACATTTTTGTATTTATTGTTAACATAACTTTTACTTCAATACATCACATATTACTTAAAAAAAAGTTGATACACAGAACCAAATAGCGTAGGTAAAATCAACAAAAAAAAATTTTGTAGATCTTTAACGAAATTTGTCATTTTTTTAAGATTTAACAAATTTTATTCAAATCAACAAAATTTCGTCAAGTTTACATCCTCTAAGAGAAGATAAAATGACTAAACTTCATCAAATTGACTAAATTTCGTCAAATTGGCTAAAATTATTAGTTTGGACGCCATTACTTTTTGCATTGGGCAGTGTCATGAAAAAAAATTGTGTTACAAACATCCATTGCTTGAAAAGTAAACAAACCAAACTTATATATGTACAAAGAAACGAAGTGGAATTAATACAGGTAGATTCAAAAATTTATATAAAAACCTATTGTACACACAAAAAAAACATGGTTAAAAAAATGTATATTCTTTGTACACGCAAAAAAACTTGTTAATATAAAAATAAAAATAAAATATACAAAAAAAACAGTACAAAAACAGTACAAATCCAAAAAAACAGTACTTTTGCGTACTGTTTAGGTGTTTGTGAATAAAACAGTACATTTTTCAAAAAACAGTACATGTACTGTTTAAAAACAGTACGAATGGCAACCCTACGTGGAGGCAATCAACATCACCATTTCTTGAAATAACACGTAACTTTCTTATCGTAACTTTCTCACAGTAATCGATGATTGATTTTAATAAAATGTTTTAACGATTTATTATCGAATATTTTTCCATAATAAATTGCCACGTGTCTACTTCACGACTGACAAATATGAACTGTCAAGACTAATGTTTACCAAAATGGCGGCAAACAAAGTAGTTTACCTTATCGGTGGACGCCCGTTATAACACTTTTTTTTTTCTCGCATATTTCCTTAATTTTAATATCATCTTCATGAATATGCGTTTAATACCATCAAAGTCATCTTTGTAGGTAAATTCTTTAACTTTTCATCAAGTAACACAGACATGGGATTTTGCATTAAAATCATGAGGTCTGTGGTATACATGTTTCTATAAATTTTCTTTGGAATTTTGTCCATTACCCACCGTTACCCACCGTGCTAATATCTGCTTGATTATCTTGCATACTTTGATAATGCAGTTCAAATAATATGTAATTCAAATATGCAATGACAACACCGAATTTAAGTGGTTTTAATCCACAGTTTTGTTTTATGTATGAAAAAAAGATACAAAAATCTTCCATGATTGATTTGTTATATGCCTTATAAGAGTTGTACTTTTTGGTATCACTTTCCTCTCTTCTACTACATCTTGATATGGCGCGACATCTACTTCATTCTGGGTATATTTTCAATCTGGTTGTCGTCCACGTTATTAATGTGCACACAGAGAAATAAAGTGGCAACCGAATTGAAAAGTTTATATTAATGATAAGAACTTATAAATTTAGTTAGTACAACGATATTTACATTAGATTTCCGAATATTTTGGGTGTGTAACTAAATTTAGTTGAATTAACCGAACTTTGTTGTGAAAACTAAAGTTCAGTTGTGCCAACCATCTAAAATTCGTAATAACCAAATTTGAGTTTTAGTAATCGAATTTCAGTTGGCAAATAGCTAAATTTTCTCTGTGAGTGCTTATCAGCTCTATTTTTTTTTAGCAAAATAAATTACTAAACATTAGTTTAAAAACAGTTAAGTGCTGAATAAGCATAACTAAAATTTTAGCTGACAAATTAATGTCAGCAAAAAATTTGCTAAAAAATAGTATACTTGATTTACAGACGTTTTTACTAACTTTTCTACTAACTTATTTTTTTGAGTTAACATTTACTGTCATTTTTATTATTTGTTCACTTCCATTCGTTATCGGTTTTTGTGTTGGATTTTGGGAATTTCTTTCTTATTGTTTATGTTTTATTTAAACAAATATCTTTTCACTTTGATTAGCATTTGATTTCATTATTGTTGCTTTAATTGATTTACGTTGTGCATTTCTTCATATAAAATTTGTCGTCATTTATTTCGGTCGTATTTTTTCAATGGCATGCAATAGTACGATATTTGGTGGTTTTGTTTAAAAACTAAGAGGTGACCATAGAAGTAGTTTAAAAAAAAAAAAAGTATTCAAGTTCGAGGCCATACTCTATATTTCTTCATTAGGATATTGTCCTAACAAATAATCTATAGAACTTGAATAATTTTCATTTTCCTTGCACAATTAAAGGTCGAAAAAAAACATAATTTTTATTTTTAATAAAAATTATAACAAAATTGTATAAAAGGCAGAGTACCGCCAGTTTACTTCCCTGTTTTGCTTACAAACTAAACAAAATATATAAAAAGAGAGAGAAACAAAAAAAACGTGTATTGAATATCCACCAGAGGTGGATCTTGCACATCAAACAAGTTTTCAATTTTATTTTTTGATCAATGGTTATAATCTTTAACTTCAAACTCATATGTATATTAGTTCTCATGTAGTGAGTAAACTAGTTATATGTATGTTTGATGTTTGGCATGGGATTGTTACGCTTTCAAAACGTGTTCTGATGATGGGAACCTAGAAAATTCCCGAAAATAGATCTATCAACACATTCCTGAAGGGTCAAATAATAAATTTGAAAACAAAAAAACTCTATAGAATATTTGTTAGGACAATATCCTAATGAAGAAATATAGAGTATGGCCTCCACTTGAATAATTTTCATTTTCATTGCACAATTAAAGGTCGAAAAAAAACATGATTTTTATTTTTAATAAAAATTATAACAAACTTGGAAAAAAAAAAAAGTTTTAAAGAAGTGTGAAAATGGATCATATAAGTGCTAGACTTTACAATTTTCTATATTCAAAATTAGGTTAAAAGTCCGAATTTCGCTACCGGTAGTTTTGTACAGCGGAATAACGAGGGCGGATAAATTAGGCCGTGACTATTCGAACTTCCCTCGTTGATATAAGAAATGCAACACTGCTCCCATCAAGTACCACATGTTATTTTTTTATTATTTTTATTTATTTATTGTTGATTTCCTGCACAACAAGACTAAGCTTTTAATTATAGTACAGGATTTTATATGTGTATATAAATATTTGCCAGATTTAATTGAATTAAATAAACTAAAGATTAATATTTAATACATATAATTAACATTTATAATAAGAATACAAATTTAAAGATAAAAAAAAAATAAATAAATATATATAAAATTTAAGTAAACAAAATAAAATGAATTAAATTAAGCAAAATATTAAAAAGATCATTCCTAAAAGACATTGCGTTGCTGTTTGTTTGTTGGTTATAGAAGAGCATTCCAAAGACGAATAGCGTAATGAAAAATTGCCATTCAGAAACCAGGTTTCGAAATTTCGGAATAATGATCCTTTTACCCCTTAAAGATCTAGCAAATCTTATTTTCTCAAATAGGTATTCGGCTTTTCGTTTTAAAAATTACTTTATGCAAAAACAAAAGAACCCTTATCTTAAGAAGGCTTTCAAAAGAAACACCATAGAGTGTCTTCGAAAATGCTGAAACTTGGTCACGCTTTTTGAGTCCATGAATATATCTATAATGTTATTATATAAGACTTTAAGTTTTTTCGTACTAGCGGAATCACAATAAGAAAACAACTCGCATCCGTATGTAAGGCTTGAATCAAGTAAGCTTTAGCAAGAAGTATTCTTACATTCAACGGTGTAAAGTATGAATGGACCACACAGAGTTCTGAGTTTTATATAAATTTGTCCACCAGTGTATTAATATGGCTTGACCAAGTTAGGTGTGCTGTTGAAAACTAATCCTAGATTTTTGCTGTTTGTACGATGTCAATTTTCTCGTTGTTTATTACGATATCCTTTTCGATTAGAGGTGTTACATGTTTTTTTGTGAATCACCAGACATTTTGATTTTCGTGGATTTAAGCACAGACCATTTTGAGATGCCCAGCGAGAATGTTGCTTAGGTCGTAATGAGTTTGTCAACATTTTCATTGATTGATTTTGATGGACTACTAAGGTACAATTGTACGTCATCTGCATACATTTGGACACTGCAGTGAGATAAAAATGCTGAGGGAGATCATTAGCGTAAATTGAAAAAAGTATTGGCCCTAAAATTGATCCTTGTGGTACACCTCTAGATAGTGATAATGGATTAGACATTTTGTGGTTTATGAATACTGATTGAATTCGACCAGTGAGACGAAAAGTTAAATGATGTAGACGAAAAGTTAAACAGAGATCTTAGCTTTGAACATAAAATTTGGTGGTTAAACTGTTTCAAAAGCTTTGGAGTGATCAAGTAGGACTAAAAAGTTAATTTTACCGTTATCAAGTTCTCGTCGTATATTCTCCGAAACATCAATGAGATCAGTTACGCAGCTGTAATTTGGACGAAAACCTGACTGTTTGTCACATAATAATTGATTTTCATAAATGTAAGTACTTATTTGGCGGTTTTGCCAGATCTTTTCCAATACTTTTGACAGAAAGCTAAGAATAGCAATTGGTCGATACTCGGTGTTCGATTTTAGAATTGGGATTATTTTTGCGTGCTTCCATTTGCAGGAAAATAACTTGTAGTGATGATAGTGTTGAATAGATGGGTTATATAAGGCAAAAGAACTGGTTAAATTACTTTAATGATTTTGGGATGAAGATTATCATATCCAACAGCATTGGTTTTTATTTGTATACTGCTAGTGAAAACATCAAGCTGGGTAACACAGGAAAACTCGAACATATTGTTGTTGTTAGGGTGAGTTGTATTGTTGACGAGTGGTATATTGTTAGTTGTTTACAATGGGAATATTGGTAAAAATTTGTTGAGGTCATCAGCATCAATAGAGGAGGTTGTATTTTTAACAGGATCACCAATTCCAATGTCCTTAATCGTTTTCCAAGTCCGTTTTGAATCAAGAGCAGAACCAAAACGCTTGGAGTAATACTCAGACTTTGCGATTCTTATTTGATTATTGACTTCCTTCCTCGCAGAGCGAAACTCAGCTTTTAGAACTACTGTCTTAAAACGTTTCCACGGGAGTACGCTAAATCCCTACGTTTAATTGCATGGTGAATAGTAGAATTGAACCACGGGTTATTTTTTGGTCTAATAGTTTTTGTTTTCATGGTACTGTTTCATCATACAGTTGTTAGAATATTATGTTCAAGAAAGGATCGTTGCTCATCTACAGTTGTCATGTTGTAGATATTATTCCAATTTATCTGTAATACATTTTCATTATAAAGGTTGTAATTTAGGTTTTTGAAGTCACGAAAGGAAAAGGATTGATCCTTTTGTTCTAACAAAAAGTCGTATGCTGCAAATACCAAATCATGCTTGGAAAACATGAAGCGGAAATTTGATCATAAAGCAGAGAACTTCGATGTGTCTCCCACGAAAATAAGATCTAGAAGTGTGCTATTGGTTTTAGTAAAGTGAGTAGCTGCGGTAGTATTAGTCGGTGTGAGTCCTATAGACTATTGTCAAATTTGAGGAAGTTCCGTTCATTTACTTTGCTTAAGCAGCTGTTTTAGAAATCGGTTTAGGCAGGCCTATTTTATTCTTGCCTTATAAATTTCTAAAATCCCGTCTACGCGAAGACGAATATAAACACTTACTTCGTAGCTTTAGCGGTTTGGCTGAGACATTATGCCAAATTTCAAGATTGTCGCTTAAGCGGTTTGCCCAGACCATCAAGGGGAGACTTTTTCCCGCCTCAGCGGAAGTTTACATTTCAAGTTCCTTGATTTAGTGTTTGGCCTTAAAGGAGTTTATGTTGAAAACTAAATTTTTTTGCAAAAAAAAACTGTGTTTCATTCAAAAAGTCACGGACTTATTGATCCGCGCTCATAGAAATGTTTGGAAATTACTATCGAATTCACTTCTTACGACTACAATGATTTATACGCTTAGAATACTATGTAGGTAAAGACCACTGCAAATGTAGTTAAAACAAATGAAATTTCACTTAAAGAAGGACGAATTACATTACAGTAAATTCAACTAACATTGTCATTTGTTTTTTAATGTTCAAAAAATGACTAACAATTGTAATAAAAATGAACTACATGTTAGTAAAAAAATAAACAAACATTTATTTTTTATTTTTTTTAATAACAAAAAACAACTGTAAAAATTAATGAAAAATCATTTGATGTGGTTTGTTTTTTAAAAGAACTACAAGGTAAGTAAAATTTTAATATGTTCTACAAATGACCAAACAACTACATTTTTTAAAGCAGAAGTTCCCTGAGTGCAGAAATGAAAATACAACATATTCAAAGGTACACAGAAAAATTAAGGACCAAAAATATCTAATTAATCGATTGTTTGAATATCAATGGCAATTTAAACAATTTTTTTAACTGATTCAATTAAAAAAATTATTGAATTTTCTAATATATCCATACAGTGTTGACAACATGTAAACAAATTTTTAAAAATTTGGCTAACTATTTTTTATTTTATTTAGATTAAATAATCAAACAAAGGTTTAATTATATTAATATATTATTTAATTTGTAAATAAAGATAAAAAAAATCGCAAATGATTAACTTTTAATAAGTTGAATAGTTTACCGATTTCAAATACACGCAAAATCGTAGTTATTTCACTAGAGTTTGCAACACTCTTTTGAGAGATATTCGTGTACGCACGAAAACTTAATTTAGTTTCGTGTTTTATCTGTAGTAATAAAAGTGCACATGTGGATTTAAAAAACCATTTCGAAAAAGGACAATTAAACTACTATTTTGTAAATAATTAAATTTCAATAAGTATAAGTGTCATTAAACTGTCATTTTAAAGTTGGGTGTGATTTTTGTAAGAAAGCAATTCAATTACAAGAAAAAGTTCAAGACAAGACAAGCAAAACAAAATTTTGTCCTTACTTTTATTGTTTTCTATAATACATTTTTTATTAAAAAGCTTTAATTTTATTATAAATAAAATGTCAATTTAATTTACAAACCTACATTTCTTTTTCTATTAATGGGCGGCAACAAAAATAAAAAACACGAGTTTTCAATTAAAACTACCATTGTTTTCTTCTCAAGTTTCATTAAAGTTTTAATCAAATAACGTAAATTTTTAATTGAGGTTGTAAAGAAAAACAATAACATTTAATTGATATTATATTATTTTATTGAAAGAGTTTTAATAAACTGTCGGCAAATTTTTTAGTTAATACTATCATTTCAGTGGTAGGTGCAAAATCAATTAAAATATTAATTGATTCAATACAATTTTTATTGAAACCCGTTTTTAGTTTTTCTGTGTATATATTTAATATATTTTACTTTACAATATAGGTGTGATATACCAATTTTGATAAGGAAATTTTATGCAGATTCTAATTCTCTTCTTAGATGCCAAAACTTTGGCAAGGATTTCAAATATGAACTACACTTAGATATTACTAAAGTGATTTATTTAAAACTTAGCTGTATATTCGTGACTTAACAAATTCTACATACAAAAATACAATAAAGTTGCATAATAAAATGCACTATTTTGTACGGAAAATTTAAAGGTGTCCCAACATTTTCAGTCACAACTTTTAAACTGCTTGGCCTACTACTTGGAAGAATATTAAACAATGAGGGTAAAAAAAGGAGTCGAAAAGTCTGAAAAATGCGTTTTATGGGGTAATTGGAACCCTCATTTTCAAACTAAAATATTTATTTTTTTAAGAGCTAAAGTATAAAATCGGTTAGCATCACTGAATTCAGCGTACACAAATTAGGTTTATCTGCTGTGTACCCGCTTGTTTAAAAAAAAAAGAATCTTCCAATTCGAGCACAGCGTTATATATATTTCCATGTATAAAAATTATGTTTTAAATATTTTCTGAGCGTATAAGATGTAATTGCATATTGTTATGTATAACCCCATATACATATACCTGGGGTGCATGTACTGAGGTGCTGTGTTCGAATCACAGCTCAGCTACATAGAAATTGACATTTATTTTTATTTTGAACTCTATTTGGCCCAGTTTTAGAGATCTTAAAAAAATATATTCCTTTTGTGCCAATAGCACTAGAAATTTATTCTTTTTGAAACTTAGAATTACTAATATATTAAAAAATAATTTACATTCCTAAGTACAAAGAAATATTTGTAAAATTTCTTATTATATTTAATACCCAGTAAAATTTTTTCGTGTTTAGAAGCAGGAACAAAACACAAATGTAAGTGCTGATGTAAGTGCTTACTATTATCTTATACTGAGAAGCAGCAATATAACCGAATAATTTTCGCATGAAAATAAACAACAAATTTTTTGCGCTTACCGTATACCCTTACAAGAATGTAGATGTAATGCAGAAAGTTTCATATCGAGGATTATTAACGATTTGTATCAGTTTTCCCAAATGATTTCTGATTGTGTTTCAGAGATGTTATAAAAAGTAATTAGTCATTTAACTGTTTCTGAAGATGAAGCACGTGGTGCGGTAAAAAATAAATGAAATTATTATATAATATGTCTAAAATTAAAATATAAGATAATTCATATTATATTATTATTTTTAATCGTAATAATGTAGACATTAAACATGATTTAACTGAAAGCCATGAAATCACATATTTTATAAGCGCTAAATCCCTTATTTTGCCCAAAAGTAATGCTTCCAAGTGGGAATTCGCCATATAAAAATCATGGCACATGTAAGCAGGTTTGTAAGGGATTCTTTTGGCTTACTCCCTTACAAACCTGCTTACATGTCAGCAGCGTTTTTTACTGGGTAGTTGGCATACGTTATAACATATTTTATCCACTTTTTATTTCAATTTCATTGATTTTTCACCAACACTCTAAGTTTCAATGAAATCAGATCTTGTAATGGAACTCTTTTCTCGTTTCATTTGAATTTTCTATAGTTACCATTAAAGTATGTAATTTAATGATCTTGTCATTATACATCCATACCCACTGTGCATAATGACCCAGCATATATTTTAAATATGGCTTAATTGCTTTAAAATCACTGCCGCTTGGTAATTTGAAGAATACAAATCTATCACTGATAGTTTAAAGTTCTAATTTCCAACTGGGAATTCATTACAACATAATTTATAATAATATCATAAAAAAACTAATGGTTGTATCTAAAGAACTCTTTTCAAGCAGGATCTTTACTTAACGCCTCTGTTTCAATTTTTTTTTTTTGATTGAAGTCGCTGTTAACTTTAACGTCTTTTTGATATACAAACAATATAAACAAAAGACCTTTAAAGGCTGTTAACGCTTCTTTCGAAAACCCCATATTTAAATGGAATTTATGCACTTCAATGCAAGACAATAAAGAAGAAATCCCTTTTACGTAAAAAAAAGAATCTAGGAATTTTATTTATAACTTTTTTTCTAGATTTTTTATTTTGTATTCTATTAAAGAAATGAATATAATCATTAAAGTATAGTGGTAGTCCAATGCTATATGATTATGGATTATGGACATAAAAAAATGAAAGAAACAATAAGAAAAGAATCAGGATTATGTTTAACAAAAATAAAAACAATAAAACTAAATATACTTTAGCTGGCTAAACCGACTTTATATCATTGCATTAACCATTAATGAACAAACGCATAATTAGAGAAGATATGAAATAGTTTCAATAAATCGGGGGGTTTTTCGAAAGGTAAAACTTTTGTCATGACTTAATCTAGGGTAAGATACTTTCAGACTAAATGAAACTAAATATCGCATACTTACTGGCAAATCACAGGACATACAAATGATGGCCTACATAACTTCTAATATAATAAATAAATAGAAGAAATATCATATAAACAGCGGTTCCACCAACTTTTGCTTGACAGACAGACCCCTTAAAAGACACCTCTGCAGGTTTGAAACAAACAAAAATTCGACTTTTATTGTAAAAATAAAATTAAAACATTACAAAAACCAAGCCAGATTTAGGTATACTCCGAGAGACCAGAACAATTAATTCGTTATAATCGAGGTTCATTTTCAATGGAGTAAATTTTAATTTTTGTATTGTCCATATTAAAAACTCTTTTTAAGTATTGTGAAAATATTGCATTTGATTCATAAACAATAATTTTTCGATACATTGATAATGTATTCAACATGGCAAATAATAGAGGGTGTGTTTTATACAGGTATAGAACTTTAAGTTGGCAACACTTTTTTACTGGCGGCCATTTGTCAAGTGATTTATGTTTAGTTTGGTTTGGAATTTCAAAAGAATAGACTGATGCCTGAACAACGCTTCCAAATTGTGGATATTTATGTTGAAAATCATGGTTCTGTTCGCGAATTTTGCGAATATTGTATACCTATGAAGCTCACTTTGGTTAAATGGATACGTCAATAAAACAAAACTGCCGTATTGGAGTGATGATAATCCTCAAGTGTAGTTGAGAAACCGTTACATAAAGAAAAACTGACTGTTTGGTGTGCTTTATGGGCTGGTGGGATCATTGGTCCGTACTTCTTTAAACACGATGCTGGTCAGAACGTTACAGTCATGGTGACCGCTATAGATCCAGATGATATGACTTTTTCGTTCATCAGTTGAACAACCATGATGTGCAGGAGCTGTGGTTTTCAACAAGACGTCGCAACATGTACACAAGCTCGTGCCACAATTGATTTATTGAAGGAAACGTTTGGTAACAGTATAGTTTCACATTTCGGACCAGTGATTTGGTCTCCAAGATCGTGCGATTTAACGCCGCTGGACTATTTCTGTGGGGATATGTGAAGTCGCTAGTCTACGCCGATAAGCCCGAAACGATTGACCACTTGGAGGATAACATTCGCCGCGTTATTGCCAATATACGTCACAAATGTTGGAAAAAGTCATCAATAATTGGACCTCCAGATTAGACTATGTCCGAGCCAGCCGTGGCAGGTCATGTGCCAGAAGTCATATTCAAATTATAATGCCAAAAAAAAAAATTCATTTTGTTATTCTTTCCGAAGTTCTATAAAAAACACACCCCTTTACTACTCGAAAAAAAATAAAACGCTTCCATATAAATGAGTAAAGTTGTGCAGATTTCAGAAATTTGATGTAGTTATTTACAACTTTTTTAAGAAATGTTTCTGCAGACTTTTATTTTTAGGAGTCGTCGTCTTCATTAGCAGATTCCATGACCACTTCCACATAAATGTGTAAAAATAAATAAAAATTTAGACATTTTTTTTTTATCAAAATTTTCATCAAATTGCTTTGAATTTTTTAACACGGAATCTGCTAAGGCAGGCGACTCTAAAAATAAATATTTTCACAAATTTGTATGAAAGCGTTCGAGTTTTTCCGAGTAGTAGTTAGCCTAACCCCAATCTTCGTCGGATTGCCCTGAAATTAAAATACATTATTTGTCCCAAGTATTTTTTTTTTGACCTTAAAAATTAAAATTCTGAATTTTTCCTAATAAGTTCAGAGAAATAGCATCGCATAGGCGCACACAGAGAAAAATGTATCTATTTGCCAACTGAAATTCGGTTACTACGACTCAAATTCGGTTATTACGAATTTCAGACTGTTTGCACAACTTAACATTAGTTTTCATAATAAAGTTCGGTTAATTCAACTGAATTTAGTTGCAACACCCAAACTATTCAGAATTTAATGTTAATATCGTTGTATTAACTGAATTTATACGTTGTGACGTGCACCCCGGTAGGCTAGTTGGTAGCGTGCTGGCTTATCAGTGCGGGGTCGTGGGTTCTTCCCATCAGATGCACTGGTATGTTTTCGCTACAACGCGCCGAAGGCCATAGTAGCTAGTGTTCGGTTTAGGGTAATATTATATAATTTGTAATTATATGATTATTAATTAATAAAATAAAAAAAATAAATAAATAAGTTGTTACCATTAATATATTCTTTTCAATTCGGTTTGGCACTTTATTTCTCTGTGTGTTGTGTAAACTTAAATTTGATAGATAAGAAATAGTGAAAAAAAATTTAGAAAAAAAAATTATTTTTTTCTCCCCGTTCACATCAAATTTTAAAAAAAAAATATGAAAATTTCACAAAAACAAATCAAATAAAAAGTGTTTTAAAGACTTATCTAAAATTTTATTTCACGACAATGCGATGCCTATTTCTGAAGTAATAGAGATTGAATTTGGAAAATTCTGAATTTCTAAGGTCATCTTCATTTTTTTTTTTTATTTATAAAACTTTCCTCTAAATTTGCCTAAATTAAATCGGTCCAGACTCTATCTGGATTTAGCGACACCTTTAGTATTATTTTTATATTAGTTATGTTATATGTTTAATATGTTATGATAATGAATAGCGTACAAAACTAATTAAATTTTCGCTACGTCTTATTTCTTTTTTATTTATAACACTGTTGCAACAAATTTGGGTCTTCGAATTTTTCCCGTATTTTTAATTTATAGCATTTTGAAGTTGGGCTATAAATTCAGACTTAATTGTAAAATTTTTTAAAAATAAATATAATACTCAAGCAAAATTTTTAAAATTTTCCCCAAAGTTAAAACATCCAAAATTACTCATTCTAAACCCAAAATACCCATTCTAAATTTTTACCCTTAGTAAAATAGCAAAACCCAATAACAGGTGCACAAACACTTATACTGTATGCAACAGGTTCTAATTCTGTTATTAAATCGATTATTTTTAAATCGAGTTTGTTCTATTTGCAATAGGTCTTTACCTCCAAACTAGAACAGGTTGCTTTAGAGCTGGTTCTAGAACCAGTTATAGAACTGGCCTTTGGGACAGTGAAACCTTACATTTTGAATTTCAGGAACATGTTCTGAAACCGGTTGCATGTAACGGTGGTAAAAATAGATGTTCTAGAACAGGTTCAAAAGTAATATGTTCTGCAAAAATGTTGCTGGGTAGGTAAGTGTACAGACAAGTTAAGAAGTGGATTCATTCGGGCAAATTTATTTTTGTTGCACAGTGTAATTGGAGCTTTGAAAGGTATACAAAATCTTAGACATTTTTTGGCATAGTATGGGTTAGGGTTAACAAACTTATGGAAACTAATTATTTTACCTTAGTAGTTGATGAAATGCAAAACCAAAAAATAATATTGAATGGCATTGTAAGTTTTTTAAATAAACTATTAACTAATGTGAAAATACGCCCATTTTGAAAAGCGGAAAAATTTTCTGGTAACGACCTCTAAAATTTTTTAAAAATTTTTCAAAATATTACACAATTATTTTCATGTATTTTAATCCAACCTAGGGTTGTCCCGTCCCAATTCGACAATTTGCTTCTTCAAAGCATCCTATCTCCACCATCTCACTGTCGTCACATAACCTACAATCGTCACTCTCCAGCCTTCCCGCTCTCTTGGCAATAACCGCCATCAAGCAATGACCCGTTAATACCACCACCGGAAGTCTGCAATCGCCTTTGGATAAAGACAGTAAAAGTTAAGTCGATCCAGGATCGTACACTTAGGAAATTATGTTGGTAAACACGACAGCAATTGTAGTCAAAAACAAATGAAATTTCATTTAAAAAAAGGACGACTTACATTTCATTAAATTCAACTAACATTGTCATTTGTTTTTAATGTTCAAAAAATGACTAACAATTGTAGTAAAAATGAACCACATGGTAGTAAAATATAAACCAAAAATTTTTTTTTTATTTTTTAAATAACAAAAAACAACTGTAAAAAATGAATGTAAAATCATAAAACAGTCATTTGATGTGAGTGTTTTTTAAATGAACTACAAGGTTAGTTAAAAATTTTATTTGTTCTACAAATGACTTACATTTACATTAAAAATAATGAAACGGTATACAACCCAAACAACTACATATTTTTAAAGCAGAAGTCCCTGAGTGTAGGAGTTCCACATGACTTTCGACACTCTGCATATTTCGGTGTTCCTCCAAACCGCATCAGCCCTACTCATTATAGTGGAGTCTATATCCCCTTTCAGAGACCGAAGTGGCAAGCAAACGCCAATGCCATTTGGTCAGGCAAAAGGACTCCCGTCTAGCCAGTGCCTCCGCAACCTCATTCCCTCAACCCAATAGTATGGAACTTCCTTCCGGTACCAAGCCTCCCTAGAGAGTTCCTACTCTCTTGGACAATCAAAGAGATCGCCGCCTGACTGTCAATAAAGAAATTAACGTGATTTCCCTCCGTCTCAGGAACAAGAGCAAGGTCAGCAGCCATTTTGGCCGCTATAACTTCCGCCTGAAAAAACGATGCCATTATCGAGAAGTTTATACGACTCCTCGATACCCAGATCCCGACAGAAGACCGCAGCCCCGACTCCCTCCCCATCTTTGAACCAGTCGTGAAAAATTTGAAGGTTCTTTGGTCAGGACGAAGAAATGCCAACCAGCCATATGGCCTCGAGATATAAACTGCCCTGTCGCAATAGACCGACGAAGGACTGGCAAGATTTTGCTAGTGTGCCCTCCGACACTAGTTCAACTGGTTGTAGATTCAGGATAACATCCAGTGCAGCAGTAGGAGTGCTGCGAAGGCCACCGCAGCGTAAAATTTGTATGAAAACTCGTAAAAGGGTCCATAAAATTAGTTTCGTTGTATAAAATAAAAAGTTTCCTATAACGATGTTCGTTATAAACGTACTATTTTATTTGAGAAATTGTAGTAAATGCGTTGGGACCAGAAAAATCTTTCGTTATAAAAAAAAGTTCCTTATAACCTGTGTTCGCTATATTTATCTTTATTTTGAATCATCACAAAGCGTCAAACGTGCAACAAAGGGCTTCAAAAAGCTCCAAAATTGCCATGGCAACTTTAACCGTGGTTTTCTAAAAATTGGGACGTGATTTTAAAAATTGGGATGCCGGATTTTGGAATCAGGGAATAAAGACGATATAAATCACACATCAGCATTCAAACCAAAGAAGCTTGTCGAGGTGTGTAATCACAGTACCAGGCAATCACGGATCCAGTGGGGAGATAAATACCCCCAAACCGATTAAAAAAAATTAAAAATATAATAAGAAACAAAATCCTTTAAAATAACAGGATTTGCCATTTTAAATCATGGGTAAATAAAATAGGTTTTGCATTAAAAAATTTTTTTTTGTCCTGCACTTTTTGGCAAAATTTAAATTGCCAATATTTGGAGCTTTAAAATAAAACCTTCCTGCATTTAATTTCTTCAAACATTTTACAAAATGTAGATTTTTTTTAAATTGATAACCCTTGATGAAAAAATAAATTGAAAAATTGTTTGATGTTCAAGATCCACCTCTGGTGAATATTTAATACACGTTTTTTTGTTTTGCTCTCCTTTTTATATTTTGTTTAGTTTGTAAACAAAACAATTTTATTTTTATAATTTTTATTAAAAATAAAAATTATGTTTTTTTCGACCCTTAATTGTGCAATGAAAAAAAAAAAAAAAAAAAAACAATTTT
>CM037855.1:116051957-116100237 GCA_021234595.1 Delia radicum | reverse complement strand
TATAATTATGTTCGGTTAAATACAATTTCAGACATATACTTATAACACATATTTGTATGAAAATATGTTTAAAGTTTAGGAAATTTAAACTTATTTAAAAACAGCGTTTAAAATGCTCGAAAAAGCATTTTGAAAGCCATTTTGACACTATGTCGAGGACCTACACTGCCACTTATTTGAATTATTTTAAATATTGGTAATCAAATTATTTACTATTTTTTATCCTATTTCATAATCCAAGTTTTTTAAGATCGAAGTGAGCCCATCGAGGCTATACTCCATGTCTTGTATTAACAAAATCGTAAATTTTCCAAGGAAGCGTTTAAGCTCACTAGTGTGATTGTAGTCTGAAAGAAATAATGATAAAGAAAAAATATACAATTGGAAAATTTAAAAATATACCTGACATCGCCCACGTCTTATTTAAACTAAATTATGTATTTCCAATTCACTTTGATTTATATTTTGGACGATTTCAGATGCTTTTCAAGTGGTCAGGTGTGTCTGGGTAAACACTGTTTTCCCTTCATATTTAAATTTTTCGTTAATAATTACAATTTTCTTTAATCAATTTTTTAAATAAAAACTCTAGCCCCCTTGCCATCCCTAGCTACGTGCCTACTGTGGTATACATGTTTCTATGAATATTCTTTTTGAATTTTGTTCCATCGTACCCACCGTACTAATATCTGCTGATTATCTTGCATACTTTGATAATGCAGTTCAAATAATATGTAATTCAAATATGCAATGACAACACAAAATTTAAGTTGTTTTAATCCACAGTTTTGTTTTATGTATGAAAAAAAGATACAAAATCTTCCATGATTGATTTTTTATGTCTTATTAGAGTTGTACTTTTTGGTATCATTTTCCTCTTTTCTACTACATCTTGATATGGCGCGACATCAACTTCATTCTGAGTATATTTTTCAATCTGGTTGTCGTGCACATTATTAATGTGCTTATCGGCTCTATTTTTTTTTTAGCAAATTAAATTACTAGTTTAAAAGAGTTAAGTGCTGATAAGCATAACTAAAATTTTAGCTGACAAATTAATGACAGCAAAAAATTTGCTAAAAAATAGTATACTTGATTTACAGACGTTTTTACTAACTTATTTTTTTGAGTTTAACATTTACTGTCATTTTATTATTTGTTCACTTCCATTCGTTATCGGTTTTTGTGTTGGATTTTGGGAATTTCTTTCTTATTGTTTATGTTTTTATTTAAACAAATATCTTTTCACTTTGATTAGCATTTGATTTCATTATTGTTGTTTTAATTGATTTACGTTGTGCATTTCTTCATATAAATATTTGTCGTCATTTATTTCGGTCGTATTTTTTCAATGGCATGCAATAGTATGATATTTGGTGGTATTGTTTAAAAACTAAGAGGTGACCATAGAAGTAGTTTAAAAAAAAAAAAGTATTCAAGTTCGAGGCCATACTCTATATTTCTTCATTAGGATATTGTCCTAACAAATAATCTATAGAACTTGAATAATTTTCATTTTCCTTGCACAATTAAAGGTCGAAAAAAACATAATTTTTATTTTAATAAAAATTATAACAAACTTGTATAAAAGGCAGAGTACCGCCAAGTTTACTTCCCCTGTTTTGCTTACAAACTAAACAAAATATAAAAAGGAGAGAGAAACAAAAAAACGTGTATTGAATATCCACCAGAGGTGGATCTTGAACATCAAACAAGTTTTCAATTTATTTTTTGATCAATGGTTATAATCTTTAACTTCAAACTCATATGTATATTAGTTCTCATGTAGTGAGTAAACTAGTTCATATGTATGTTTGATGTTTGGCATGGGATTGTTACCGCTTTCAAAACGTGTTCTGATGATGGGAACCTAGAAAATTCCCGAAAATAGATCTATCAACACATTCCTGAAGGGGTCAAATAATAAATTTGAAAACAAAAAAACTCTATAGAATATTTGTTAGGACAATATCCTAATGAAGAAATATAGAGTATGGCCTCCAACTTGAATAATTTTCATTTTCATTGCACAATTAAAGGTCGAAAAAAAACATGATTTTTATTTTTAATAAAAATTATAACAAACTTGGAAAAAAAAAAAAGTTTTAAAGAAGTGTGAAAATGGATCATATAAAGTGCTAGACTTTACAATTTTCTATATTCAAAATTAGCTTAAAAGTCCGATATTTCGCTACCGGTAGTTTTGTACAGCGGAATATACGAGGGCGGATAAATTAGGCCGTGACTATTCGAACTTCCCTCGTTGATATAAGAAATGCAACACTGCTCCCATCAAGTACCACATGTTATTTTTTTATTTATTGTTGATTTCCTGCACAACAAGACTAAGCTTTTAATTATAGTACAGGATTTTATATGTGTATATAAATATTTGCCAGATTTAATTGAATTAAATTAAACTAAAGATTAATATTTAATACATATAATTAACATTTATAATAAGAATACAAATTTAAAGATAAAAAAAAATAAATAAATATATATATATAAAATTTAAGTAAACAAAATAAAATGAATTAAATTAAGCAAAATATTTAAAAAGATCATTCCTAAAGACATTGCGTTGCTGTTTGTTTGTTGGTTATATGGAAGAGCATTCCAAAGACGAATAGCGTTAATGAAAAATTGCCATTCAGAAACCAGGTTTCGAAATTTCGGAATAATGATCCTTTTACCCCTTAAAGATCTAGCAAATCTTATTTTCTCAAATAGGTATTTCGGCTTTTCGTTAAAATTACTTTATGCTAAAACAAAAGAACCCTTATCTTAAGAAGGCTTTCAAAGAAACACCATAGAGTGTCTTCGAAAAGGCTGAAACTTGGTCACGCTTTTTGAGTCCATGAATATATCTTATAATGTTATTATATAAGACTTTAAGTTTTTTCGTACTAGCGGAATCACAATAAGAAAACAACTCGCATCCGTATGTAAGGCTTGGAATCAAGTAAGCTTTAGCAAGAAGTATTCTTACATTCAACGGTTGTAAAGTATTGAATGGACCACAGAGTTCTGAGTTTTATATAAATTTGTCCCACCAGTGTATTAATATGGCTTGACCAAGTTAGGTTGCTGTTGAAAACTAATCCTAGATTTTTTGCTGTTTGTACGATGTCAATTTTCTCGTTGTTTATTACGATATCCTTTTCGATTAGAGGTGTTACAGTTTTTTTGTGAATCACCAGACATTTTGATTTTCGTGGATTTAAGCACAGACCATTTTGAGATGCCCAGCGATGAATGTTGCTTAGGTCGTAATTGAGTTTGTCAACATTTCATTGATTGATTTTGATGGACTACTAAGGTACAATTGTACGTCATCTGCATACATGTGGACACTGCAGTGAGATAAATGCTGAGGGAGATCATTAGCGTAAATTGAAAAAAGTATTGGCCCTAAAATTGATCCTTGTGGTACACCTCTAGATAGTGATAATGGATTAGACATTTTGTTGTTTATGAATACTGATTGAATTCGACCAGTGAGGTATGATGATATTAGTTGTGTTGATGTAGACGAAAAGTTAAACAGAGATCTTAGCTTTGAACATAAAATTTGGTGGTTAACTGTATCAAAAGCTTTGGAGTGATCAAGTAGGACTAAAAAGTAAATTTTACCGTTATCAAGTTCTCGCCGTATATTCTCCGAAACATCAATGAGAGCAGTTACGCAGCTGTAATTTGGACGAAAACCTGACTGTTTGTCACATAATAATTGATTTTCATAAATGTAAGTACTTATTTGGCGGTGCAAGATCTTTTCCAATACTTTTGACAGAAAGCTAAGAATAGCAATTGGTCGATACTCGGTGTTCGATTTTGGAATTGGGATTATTTTTGCGTGCTTCCATTTTGCAGGAAAATAACTTGTAGTGATGATAGTGTTGAATAGATGGGTTATATAAGGCAAAAGAACTGGTAAAATTACTTTAATGAATTTGGGATGAAGATTATCATATCCAACAGCATTGGTTTTTATTTGTATACTGCTAGTGAAAACATCAAGCTGGGTAACACAGGAAAACTCGAACATATTGTGTTGTTAGGGTGAGTTGTATTGTTGACGATTGGTATATTGTTAGTTGTTACAATGGGAATATTGGTAAAAATTTTGTTGAGGTCATCAGCATCAATAGAGGAGGTTGTATTTTTAACAGGATCACCAATTCCAATGTCCTTAATCGTTTTCCAAGTCCGTTTTGAATCAAGAGCTGAACCAAAACGCTTGGAGTAATATTCAGACTTTGCGATTCTTATTTGATTATTGACTTCCTTCCTCGCAGAGCGAAACTCAGCTTTTAGAACTACTGTCTTAAAACGTTTCCACCGGGAGTACGCTAAATCCCTACGTTTAATTGCATGGTGAATAGTAGAATTGAACCACGGGTTATTTTTTGGTCTAATAGTTTTTGTTTTCAATGGTACTGTTTCATCATACAGTTGTAGAATATTATGTTCAAGAAAGGATCGTTGCTCATCTACAGTTGTCATGTTGTAGATATTATTCCAATTTATCTGTAATACATTTTCATTTAAAAGGTTGTAATTTAGGTTTTTGAAGTCACGAAAGGAAAAGGATTGATCCTTTTGTTCTAACAAAAAGTCGTATGCTGCAAATACCAAATCATGCTTGGAAAAACATGAAGCGGAAATTTGATCATAAAGCAGAACCTTCGATGTGTCTCCCACGAAAATAAGATCTAGAAGTGTGCTATTGGTTTTAGTAAAGTGAGTAGCTGCGGTAGTATTAGTCGGTGTGAGTCCTATAGACTATTGTCAAATTTTGAGGAAGTTCCGTCATTTACTTTGCGTTAAGCAGCTGTTTTAGAAATCGGTTTAGGCAGGCCTATTTTATTCTTGCCTTATAAATTTCTAAAATCCCGTTTACGCGAAGACGAATATAAACACTTACTTCGTAGCTTTAGCGGTTTGGCTGAGACATTATGCCAAATTTCAAGATTGTCGCTTAAGCGGTTTGCCCAGACCATCAAGGGGGAGACTTTTTCCCGCCTCAGCGGAAGTTTACATTTCAAGTTCCTTGATTTAGTGTTTGGCCTGAAAGGAGTTTATGTTGAAAACTAAATTTTTTTTGCAAAAAAAACTGTGTTTCATTCAAAAAGTCACGGACTTATTGATCCGCCCTCATAGAAATGTTTGGAAATTACTACCGAATTCACTTCTTACGACTACAGTAGTTTTGATTTAACTGCCTTTTACTTACGTGCACTTTTCACATAACTGCACAAAATTTTGGTTTCGTTGTTATTTTACAAAATTACGTATGCAATTGCCTTCATTAAGTGCACTGTGTATACCTGCGCATTTAAAATAAGTGCCTCATGTTTTTTGGCAGTTGTACATTATTTTCATACAAAAGATCGCCGTTAGCTGCCTCTTATGTTTTGCTTACTTAGTTAGTTTGGTTAGTTAACGCTTGTACCTACATAAATTTGTATGTAAAAACCTTATAAAATTTTTTATGAATGTTTTTTTATTTTCGTTTTGTTGTTTTTTATATAAATTCTATTGTATGAAATAAACAATTAATAAAAATAAATTAAATCATATCTGGTCTTTGCAGTTTTCAACAATTTAGTATACCTGCACTTTAAGGCAGGTAACCAATTTGAGTTAGCAGCGCTTTTGGCTTACCTGCACAAAAATTCGTGCAGAAGTTGGTTGTGCAGCTAAGTCAAAACTACGTACAATGATTTATACGCTTAGAATACTATGTAGGTAAAGACCACTGCAAATGTAGTTAAAAACAATGAAATTTCACTTAAAGAAAGGACGACTTACATACAGTAAATTCAACTAACATTGTCATTTGTTTTTTAATGTTCAAAAAATGACTAACAATTGTAATAAAAATGAACTAAATGTTAGTAAAAAATAAACAAACATTTATTTTTTCATTTTTTTTTTAATAACAAAAAACAACTGTAAAAAATTAATGTAAAATCATTTGATGTGGTTTGTTTTTTAAATGAACTACAAGGTAAGTAAAAATTTAATATGTTCTACAAATGACCAAACAACTACATTTTTTTAAAGCAGAAGTTCCCTGAGTGTAGAAATGAAAATACAACATATTCAAAGGTATATATTTAATATATTTTACTTTACAATATAGGTGTGATATACCAATTTTGAAAAGGAAATTTTATGCAGATTCTAATTCTCTTCTTAGATGCCAAAACTTTGGCAAGGATTTCAAATATGAACTACACTTAGATATTACTAAAGCTTGATTTATTGGTAAACTAATGCATAAAACTTAGCTGCATATTCGTGACTAAACAAATTCTACATACAAAAATACAATAAAGTTAAATAATAAAATGCACTATTTTGTACGGAAAATTTAAAGGTGTCCCAACATTTTCAGTCACAACTTTTAAACAGCTTGGCCGATTTTTACATTTTGAACACAAAACTACTTGGAAGAATATTAAACAATGTGGGTAAAAAATGAGTCGAAAAGTCTGAAAATCGCGTTTTATGGGGTAATTGGAACCCTCATTTTCAAACTCAAATATTTATTTTTTAAGAGCTAACGTATAAAATCAGTTAGCATCACTGAATTCAGCGTACACAAATTAGGTTTATCTGCTGTGTACCCGCTTGTTTAAAAAAAAAAGAATCTTCCAATTCGAGCACAGCGTTATATATATTTCCATGTATAAAATTATGTTTTTAAATATTTTCTGAGCGTATAAGATGTAATTGCATATTGTTATGTATAACCCCATATTCATATACCTGGGGTGCATGCACCCTGAGGTGCTGTGTTCGAATCACAGCTCAGTTACATAGAAATTGACATTTATTTTTATTTTGAACTCTATTTGGCCCAGTTTTTAGAGATCTTAAAAAAATATATTCCCTTTTGTGCCAATATCACTAGAAATTTATTCTGTTTGAAACTTACATTCCTAAGTACAAAGAAATATTTTGTAAATTTTCTTCTTATATTTAATTACCCAGTAAAATTTTTTCGTGTTTTTAGAAGCAGGGAAAAAACAAATGCGCTGATGTAAGTGCTTGCTGAGAAGCAGCAATATAAACGAATAATTTTCGTATGAAAATAAATAACAAGTTTTTTTGCGCTTACCGTATACCCTTACAAGAATGTAGATTGTAATTCAGAAAGTTTCATATTGGAGATTATTACGATTTGTATCAGTTTTCCCAAATGATTTCTGATTGTGTTTCAGAGTATGTTATAAAAAGTAATTAGTCATTTAACTGTTTCTGAAGATGAAGCACGTGGTGCGGTAAAAAATAAATGAAATTATTATATTAATACACACAGGGAAATAATCACTTGGATTTCGATTATAACTACTTAAAATCCTTAGGTTGAAATAAAATGCTATCATTATTATAAAATTATTGTAATCGGAATAATCGCAACTTCTTAGTAATTAAAATGTGATTTTTATTACTTAAAGTTGGTGCGACATACAAATTTATTTATATTTATGACCAAAACTTTTAAAAAATATTTCATAATTTTGTTTCTATGACCTCAACCACATTCAAATTACACTATTAAAAACAGTAACTGGTAATTGGTGATAATAATCACCAAATTGCATTCAGAACGAAATTTCTTTCGTGAAAGCATTTATTAACTTGACTTCATAAAATGATGGTTTATTTGCTAACAGTAATATTTCGTTTTGAAAAGGTTGTCAAAAAAAATTAATTTGAAAAACTCAAAAAAATTTTAACGAAATAGAAATAATAAACAAACTATTTATGGATGTGAAAAAGAAATAAATTTAAATTGTTCAAAATGTAAGTGTGTTCTTGAATTGTCATCAATACTTTTTTATTTTATATTTGTTTTTGGTTGCAGTAAGTGGCTAAGAACTTCATAAATTTGAAGAGAAGACTTCTGCAAAATAAATGTGAAAGGATCAAAATAGCCATTTCATTATAAAGAAAACCTCAGCAAGAAAATTGTATATTTAAGATTATAAGTTGTCTTAAGTTTTCATATAGTCAAAGCGTTGATCAAAATAGAAATTTTCCCATTGAAAATTTTTTAGACGCCAGCACATTCAGTTGATTTTAAATAGAATATAGTTTCGCAGAAAAAAACAACTTTTGAGATTCTAATAACATTTGTAACAGTGTTGCGGTACAAAATGATAGCACAAGGCGAGTAAAAAAACGTTTTCCTTTTTTGTGGTATTTTTACATGGATATGGTGGAAGTCCGAAAAACGGTATTTGGAAGAGTATTCTAGATTCTAATTCTTCAGATTCAGCTTACTTTTCCCTTACAAATCCCTCATATTTTCAGTATGTTTTCGTGTAGAAAAATATTAAAATTGTAAGCACTTTTTGCTTTAAAAAGCCTTTAAATTCCAAATAATTTTCTTTAAAGAAAGTATTAAAATACTTGAAGACTTTTTCCTATAAAACAATTCTCCTAAGAAATTTTTCTAAAGAAAAAATTCCAGACTCTTAAAACTATTTTCTGTAGAAAAATTGATAGATTAACTTTCTGATTCTAAGTAGTTTTCCCACCATTCAGAGAAATGTTTCCTATAGAAAGCTTATACATACTGATGAGTTTTCCTATTGAGATCCCTCCCTTTTTCCTCCGAACAACACCTCCGATTCTAAGTACTTCTTCGTGTAACAAAACATGTGGTTCTTATTTAAAAAAACTGAAAACTTTTTTTTGTATAAAAACCCAATGATTTTGATTATTTTGTCTTATAAAATACCCTTAAGTTTTGAGGATCTTTTTTAGAAGAAAAACGTTCTGATCATATGAATTTTCCTGTAGAAGAGATATCTGATTTGGTTGATATTTTTCTATAAAAAAGTCCTAATGTAAGTATATATACAAATATTCCCAAAACCATAAGTTTAATTATTTATAGAAACAAAATCTTTTTAGTTCTCAAAAGTGAAACGTTCTTTGTAGAAAATATACCCCGAATCTTATAATTAAAATACAACAAATATAAACAGTAAATAATCTTATAATTGAATGCATATATGTATCTATTGATGATTTTTAATAATGATTTTGTTTGTAATGATTATTTTAAAAAATAAAATATTTTAAAATTTAATTGGATATTTTAAAATTTATGTAAAAAAACTTTTTTTTTGGAAAACAGTGTAGTTACAACTTAAATAAATTCGATAGGGACTACTAAACAAAGTCGATCGTTTGCCGCAGACATTTTTTTCTAATTCGGTTGGAATAACTAAGTACATCAATATGTATCACCAAATAATAATGGTGCTAACTAAATGTTTAACAAATATTATGTTGGTACATATAACTATCAAATTCGGTTGGCAAAAAAATTCGGTTGGAGCAATGAATCTGTTTTCTGTGTGTATGTCTAAAATTAAAATATAAAATAATGTTCATATTATTATTTTTAATCGTAATAATGTAGACATTAAATATGATTTAACTGAAAGCCATGAAATCACATATTTTTATAAGCGCTAAAATCCCATATTTTGCCCAAAAGTAATGCTTCCAAGTGGGAATTCGCCATATAAAATCATGGCACATGTAAGCAGGTTTGTAAGGGATTCTTTTTGGCTTACTCCCTTACAAACCTGCTTACATGTCAGCAGCGTTTTTTACTGGGTAGTTGGCATACGTTATAACATATTTGTATCCACTTTTTATTTCAATTTCATTGATTTTTCACCAACACTCTAAGTTTCAATGAAATCAGATCTTTGTAATGGAACTCTTTTCTCGTTTCATTTGAATTTTCTATAGTTACCATTAAAGTATGTAATTTAATGATCTTGTCATTATACATTCCATACCCAATGTGCATAATGACCCAGCATATTATAAATATGGCTTAATTGCTTTAAAATCACTGCCGCTTGGTAATTTGAAGAATACAAATCTATCACTGATAGTTTAAAGTTCTAATTTCCAACTGGGAATTCATTACAACATAATTTATAATAATATCATAAATAAAACTAATGGTTGTATCTAAAGAACTCTTTTCAAGCAGGATCTTTACTTTAACGCCTCTGTTTCAATTTTTTTTTTTTTTTTTTTTTTTGAAGTCGCTGTTAACTTTAACGTCTTTTTGATATACAAACAATATAAAACAAAAGACCTTTAAAGGATGTTAACGCTTCTTTCGAAAACCCCATATTTAAATGGAATTTATGCACTTCAATGCAAGACAATAAAGAAGAAATCCCTTTTACGTAAAAAAAAGAATCTAGGAATTTTATTTATAACTTTTTTTTCTAGATTTTTATTTTGTATTCTATTAAAGAAATGAATATAATCATTAAAGTATAGTGGTAGTCGAATGCTATATGATTATGGATTATGGACATAAAAAAATGAAAGAAACAATAAGAAAAGAATCAGGATTATGTTTAACAAAAATAAAACAATAAAAACTAAATATACTTTAGCTGGCTAACCGACTTTATATCATTGCCTTAACCCTTTAATGAACAAGCGCAACAATTAGAGAAGATATGAAATAGTTTCAATAAATCGGGGTTTTTCGAAAGGATAAACATTTTGTCTTGCGTTAATCTATGGTTTTCGGTAAGATACTTTCAGACTAAATGAAATAAGTATCGCAGAATTACTAGCAAATTACAGGACATACAAATAACGGCCCTTCAAAACTTCTAATATAATAAATTAAGAGAAGAAATATCTTATAAAACAGCGGTTACCACCATCTTTTGCTTGACAGACCCCTTAAAAGACACCTCTGCAGGTTTTGAAACAAACAAAAATTCGACTTTTATTGTAAAAATAAAAAAAAAAAACATTACAAAACCAAGCCCGATTAAGGTATACTCCGAGATTAATTTTCACTGTAGTAAATTTTCATTTTAATTTATGTATTGTTCATATCAAAAACTTTTTTAAATATTGTGAAAATATTGCATTTAAATTCATACATATATATTTTTCGATACATTTGATAATGTATTCAACATAGCAAATAATAAAGGGTGTGTTTTATACAGGTATATAACTTTAGAGTTGGCAACACTTTTTTAACTGGCGGCCATTTAGTCAAGTGATTTATGTTTAGTTTGGTTTAGAATTTCAACATTAATAGACTGACGCCTGAACAACGCTTCCAAATTGTGCAAATTTATTTTGAAAATCATGGTTCTGTTCGAAATACGCGAATTTTCCGATTATTGTATACCTATGAAGCTCACTTTTGGTTAAATGGATACCTCAATAAACAAAACTGCCGTATTTGGAGTGATGATAATCCTCAAGTGTATGTTGAGAAACCGTTACATAAAGAAAAACTGACTGTTTGGTGTGCTTTATGGGCTGGTGGAATCATTGGTCCGTACTTCTTTAAACACGATGCTGGTCAGAACGCTACAGTCAGTGGTGACCGCTATAGATCCATGATTACTGACTTTCGTTCATCAATTGAACAACCATGATGGGCAGGAGCTGTGGTTTCAACAAGACGGCACAATATGTCACACAGCTCGTGCCACAATTGATTTATTGAAGGAAACTTTGGTACCCGCATAGTTTCACGTTTCGGACGCGTGAATTGGCCTCCAAGATCGTGCGATTTAATGCCGCTGGATATGTGAAGGATATGTGAAGTCGCTAGTCTACGCCGCACAGTAGCGCCTGTAGAACAAGTGAGGTGGTAAAAATCAAAAATTTCATGTGCCCCTAAAAAATATTGAATAAACCTATTTTATAGGAAATTGTCCAACGATTTCAAATATTGGTTCAGAAGATATAGCCCTTCAAAGTTGACCGATTTTCAGTGTTCAAAAAAACAAAACATTCAGATGCAGAATCTCGAAAAGTAGATAACGGATCGTCATTTTTTTTAATGTTATTGATAGATATATTTATTAAGAGAAGATTAAACAAAACAAATTAGACTGTTTGCTTTGTATTGGTCCAGGTACTTTGATATTTACAAACTATCCATTTTTTCAATATTTCATTTAACGAGCATATAAGCTTTATAATACACAAAATAAACTCTACGAAAAAAGTAATGTACCCGTTAATTAATAGACACTCTGAATTGAGCATCGATAACAAGCTCCTAATTTTAAAAGCAGTTTTTCATGCCATTCTGTTTTATGCGGCTCCTGTGTGGTATATTGCCTCCAAGTGTCATTTAAAGAAGCTACAAGTTTGCCAAAACAAACTTCTCAAAATGATATACAATCTCCCAAATCATTTTTCGACATCGACACTACACTCTATGTCTAACATAAAATTAGTGAGTGATAAACTTCAAATTATGTATGAAAACTTCGCGAACCGCAGTCGATACTCTAGCTATTCCCCAAAAAAAAAAAAAAAACTATTGAAAACTATATTTGCCATATTTTCAAAATAAGTTCTTTGATTAGTCCTTTACCTATTGCAAAAATTTCCAGCTGCCCGTCCTTGCCCCATTTTTTGCTAGAGGTAAAATTTTGAAAAAAGACATGGTTCAAAAAAGGTGTCGCATTCATTTTGGGCAATTAATGACATAGAAACGCGGAAACAAATTCTTATTATTATTGTTAATACATATGATTTTTGTTTATGATTTTATGTAGATTATACTATATATTTTAAAACAACCATAATCCCGTTATTAGTCAAGTATAGGTAGATTTTTGTTTTTCATTCAAGGTAGATTATGAAAATGTTTGTACATTAGGTAGATTTTTGTTTTTAATTCAAGGTAGATTAGACTATATATTTAAAAACAATCATTATCCCGTGATTAGTCTAGATTAGGTAGATTAGACTTTACATTTGAAAAAAAAATTTGTGAAATTTCGTTCAGTCTTAAGTTATCAATCAAACTGTTGCATTATTGACATTGAAGACGGGGAAAAAAATAAAGCTTTGTTAAAACTTTACAAACACTGTGTAACTTAAATTACTCCGTGATTAGTCTACGACTGAATGTTGGTGAGACACAACTCTAAATTATTTGACCTAACAACTCTAAATTATTTGACCTATTTAAGAAGTCAACCACAGCAAAAAAATTCGTGGAAGCTGCGTTCGAGGAACTTAATAGTTTATACGGCAATATAGAGAGAAGCGAAAATATAAAAAATAATCTTTTCATGATGTATGCCACTCTAAATAAAAAATGGATAAAAGCAAACCGTACAACTGAGAGATTCAATTCCAAACACCAGGACTGGCTTAATACTGATACCATCCTGGATACATTGACAGAAGATGAACCCAGCACATCAACCGGAAGTGTAAGAGGAAGGCAAAAAAAAAAGCATGGAGGAGTGTTCAAATTTTACACGAAAGAGGAAACTGGCTAAGTCCACCAATGATCTTACCACGGAACATTTATCGGGAGCGCTGTGTATAAGATATACAAAAATTGATGAAAAGGCAAGGTCTCACATTGCTAAATCTGTTGCAAAAGCAAGCCCAATGCGTCTTAAAAGGATAAAGGAAAGCATTCCCACTTCCCCAACCGTAAACCTTAAAAATTATGGTTCCGAAGAAGCTTTGGCTTTGTTTATGGACTTAGAACTTTCTAAAGAGAAATATGAGATTCTACGGGCATCTTTAAGGGAAAATGGAGCTGATATTTTTCCCGGATTCAAGCAAGTTTCGAAAGCCACAGTAGATTCACGACCACTGCATACGGAGTTTACTGAAGTCTCTGTGATTTAAATGATTCTACAAACGAAGAGAATTATGAATATGGAATCTCACCAGTTGATTCTGAAAAGTATGGAGAATATGCCTCGAAAACTGCATAAAAACAGTTCATAAAATATTGTCACATGGAAAAGATATAATTTAATATCAGCCTTTGCCAATTGGAGAGCTTTCTGAAGAAGCACAGGAGTCCCTAAACAAATTTTATTAAAATATAGACTGCTGAACACTTTCAAATCATCAAGGGTAAGACAAAATGAGGATCTCTTCAACATGTTAGCAGCATCTTCCGATCCACTTATTTCATCACTGCGGCATATAAAGTCACGAAAAGAGTTAGAAAATGATTATAGTTCAGAAATGATAAGTCTTTAAGATATACCTTCCTTTACGGAATGTGAGCAATATTTTACAAAAAATTGAAAAATAATTAAAAAAAAAATAAATTAATTTTTTCTGGAATAGTTTTAAATCATAAAAGCCTTTAAAAGAGACAAAAAAAAATAAAAAAATTTAAAAAAAATAAAAAATATTTATTTTACTACCCATGAAAATGATTTTTTTACAAATATCAACTTTGCTAACCTATAAGTGGGAACCTAAGAGGCGTAGAACACTCATTTCATAGGTTGATCGATTATCTATCATATTCTTTTTAAATTGGTTGATTATCTCATTTGGTACGAAAGTTATGATTTTTGCAACGAAAAAACTCAAATCGCGCCACTGTGCGCCGATAAGCCAGAAATGCCAATATACGGCCACAAATGTTGGAAAAGTCATCAATAATTGGACCACCAGATTAGACTACGTCCGAGCCAGCCGTGGCGGTCATATGCCAGAAGTCATATTTAAATTATAATGCCAAAAATTTATCTTTCGAATAAAGTAAATTTTATGTCAATTTAAAAAAATTCATCTTTGTTTTATTCCATTTCGAAGTTCTATAAAGAACACCCTTTACCACTCGAAAAAATTAAACACTTCCATATAAATGTGTAAAACTATGCAGATTTCAGAAATTTGATGTAGTATTTATATACAATTTTTTTAAGAAAATGTTAGTGCAGACTTCCATACAGATGTGTAAAAATAAATAAAAATTTAGACATGTTTTTTTTTTTAATCAAATTTTCATCAAATTGCTTTGAATTTTTTAACACGGAATCTGCTAAGGCAGGGGACTCCTAAAAATAACTATTTTTACAAATTTGTATGAAAGCGTTCGAGTTTTTCCGAGTAGTTGTAGTAGTAAGCCACAATCTTTGTCGGATTGCCCTGAAATTAAAATATATAATTTTGTGCCAAGTATTTTTTTTTTATTAGTTTAAGTGTCACTCTGATGACCTTAAAAATTAAAATTCTGAATTTTCCTAAATAAGTTCAGAAATAGGAATCGCATAGGCGCATACAGAGAAAAATGTATATATTTGCCAACTGAAATTCGCTTACTACGACTCAAATTCGGTTATTACGAATTTCAGACTGTTTGCACAACTTTACAATTAGTTTCGGTTAATTCAACTGAATTGTAATTGCAACACCCAAACTATTCAGAATTCTAATGTTAATATCGTTGTATTAACCGAATTTATAAGTTGTGACGTGCGCCCCGGTAGGCTAGTTGGTAGCGTGCTGGCTTATCAGTGCGGGGGTCGTGGGCTCGATTCCCATCAGATGCACTGGTATGTTTTCGCTACAACGCGCCGAAGGCCATAGTAGAGTGTTCGGTTAGGGTAATATTATATAATTTGTAATTATATGATTATTAATTAATAAAATAAAAAAAAAAATAAATAAGTTGTTACCATTAATATATTGGCACTTTATTTCTCTGTGTGTGTAAACTTAAATTTGATAGATAAGAAATAGTGAAAAAAATTTAGAAAAAAATTAATTTTTTTCTCCCCGTTCACATCAAATTTTAACAAAAAAATATGAAAATTTCACAAAAACAAATCAAATAAAAAGTGTTTTAAAGACTTATCTAACAAATTTTATTTCACGACAATGCGATGCCTATTTCTGAAGTAATAGAGATTTGAATTTAGAAAATTCTGAATTTCTAAGGTCATCTTCATCTTTTTTTTTTTATTTATAAAACTTTCCTCTAAATTTGCCTAAATTAAATCGGTCCAGACTCTATCTGCATTTAGCGACACCTTTAATATTATTTTTATATTAGTTATGTTTATATGTTTAATATGTTATGATTAATGAATAGCGTACAAAACTAATTAAATTTTCGCTACGTCTTATTTCTTTTTTATTTATAACACTGTGCAACAAATTTTGGGTCTTCGAATTTTTCCCGTATTTTTAATTTATAGCATTTTGAAGTTGGGCTATAAAATTTAGACTTAATTGTAAAATTTTTTAAAAATAAATATACTACTCAAGCAAAATTTTTAAAAATTTTCCCCAAAAGTTAAAACAACCAAAATTACTCATTTTAAACCCAAAATTACCCATTCTAAATTTTTACCCCTTAGTAAAATAGCAAAACCCAAATAACAGGTTGCACAAACACTTATACTGTATAGCAACAGGTTCTAATTTCTGTTATTCAATCGATTATTTTTAAATCGAGTTTGTTCTATTTGCAATAGGTTCTTTACCTCCAAACTAGAACAGGTTGCTTTAGAGCTGGTTCTAGAACCAGTTATAGAACTGGCTTTGGGACAGTGAAACCTTACATTTTGAATTTCAGGAACATGTTCTGAAACCGGTTGCATGTAACCGGTGGTAAAATAAGATGTTCTAGAACAGGTTCAAAAGTAATATGTTCTGCAAAAATGTTGCTGGGTAGGTAAGTAAACAGACAAGTTAAGAAGTTGGATTCATTCGGGAAATTTTTTCTTGTTGTACAGTGTAATTGGAGCTTTGAAAGGTATACAAAATCTTAGACATTTTTTGCCATAGTATGGGTTAGGGTTAACAAACTCATGGAAACTAATTATTTTTACCTTAGTAGTTGATGAAATGCAAAACCAAAAAATAATATTGAATGGCATTGTAAGTTTTTTAAATAAACTATTAACTAATGTGAAAATACGCCCATTTTGAAAAGCGGAAAAATTTTCTGGTAACGACCTCTAAAATTTTTTAAAAAATTTTCAAAATATTACACAAATTTTGTTCATGTATTTTATTCCAACCTAGGGTTGTCCCGTCCCAAACTCGTAAATTTGCTTTTTTAAAGCACCCTGTCTCCACCGTCTCCCTGTACCCCACAGAACCTACAATCGTCACTCTCCAGCCTTCCCGCTCTCTTGGCAATAACTGCCATCAAGCAATGACCCGTCAATACCACCACCGGAAGTCTGCAATCGCCCTTGGATAAAAGTTAAGTCCAGGATCGTAGGACTTCCACATTACTTTCGACACTCTGCATGTTTCGGTGTTCCTCCTAACCGCATCCGCCCTACTCATTATAGTGGAGTCTACATCCCTTTTCAGAGACCGAAGTGGCAAGCGTACGTCCAATGCCATTTGGTCAGGCAAATGGACTCCCCGTCTAGCCAGTGCCTCCGCAACCTCATTCCCATCAATGGCCCGGTGCTCCCGAACCCAATAGATATGGACCTTCCTTACGGTACCAAGCCTTCCAAGAGCGTTCCTACACTCTTGGACAATCGAAGAGTATGTTAAATTGGCAGCGATAGCCTTGATCACCGCCTGACTGTCAATAAAGAAATTAACGTGATTTCGCTCCGCCTCAGGAACAAGAGCAAGGTCAGCAGCCATTTTGCAGCTATAACTTCCGCCTGAAAAACGCTGCCATTATCGAGGAGTTTATACGACTCCTCGATACCCAGCTCCCGGCAGAAAACCGCGGCCCCGACATCCTCCCCATCTTTGAACCAGCCGTGAAAAATTCGAAGGTTCTTTGGTCAGAACGAATAAATGCCAACCAGCCCTATTCCCTCAGAGTAACACGAAAGTCAGCAGTGAATCCAATCTTCGCTGCTGCAGCTCATATCCCCAATGATCCTTCCGTGACCATATTGCGTCGATATAAACTGCCCTGTCGCACATAGACTCACTGCGGATTTGCTAGCGGTGATACAACGTTCAGCAAGAAATGCCAGAATTTTTTCTTAAATTCTCTCCTAACTTTTTAATTGTTGATTGTAATATTGAAACAATTCTATCACCAAATTATGTTTCACACATTTTTTAACTCTTTTAAATAAAATTTTGAGTAAATATTGAGTTAAAATTTTCTGCACACCTTTCATTTTAACATCTCGATTTTTTTATGTGTTCGTTATAAGCGTAAAAATTTGTATGAAAATTCGTAAAAGGGTCCATAAAATTAGTTCGTTATATAAAATAAAAGTTCGCTATAAACGATGTTCGTTTTAACGTACTATTTTGTTTGAGAAATTGTAGTAAATGCGTTGGGACCAGAAAAAAGTTTGTTATAACCGGTGTTTGCTATAACCGGTGTTCGTTATAACCGAAGACCACTGTATTTATCTTTATTTTGAATCATCAGAAAGCGTCAAACGTGCAACAAAGGGCTTCAAAAAGTACCAAAATTGCCATGGCAACTTTAACCGGGGTTTTCTAAAAATTGTAACGTGATGGAAAAATGTAGATACCGGATTTGGAATCAGGGAATTAAAGACGATATAAATCACACATCAGCATTCAAACCAAGGAAGCTTGTCTAGGTGTGTAATCACAGTACCAGGCAGATTGGGGAGATAAATGCCCCCAAACCGATTAAAAAAAATTAAAAAATATAATACGAAACAAAATCCTTTAAAATAACAGGGTTTGCAATTTTAAATCATGGGTAAATTAAATTGGTTTTGCATTAAATTTTTTTTTTGTCCTGCACTTTTTGGCAAAATTTAAAATGCCAATATTCGGTGCTTTAAAATAAAACCTTTCTGCATTAATTTCTTCAAACATTTTAAAAATGTAGATCTTTTTTAAATTTCACTGAAACCTATCTACAAAGATTGGGTTTCACCTATATTTAATATAATTTTTTAACGAAAGGGATTAAAAAAATGGCATTTTTACAAAATGATTGGAAAAGTGGCATTTAACAGCAAATGTCAAAAAAAAATTGTCTTACTTACACTCACAAGAACTCTTCTGTAAAAGTTCAACAGTTATTTAAAAATATAATCGGTAAAGTTGTTTTAATGGAATATGCAGTTAAATTACCAAACAAATATATTTTTTAACTTTCTGTCTGTTATTCAATAAACAATATAAAACGCACTTTCGGTAATAGTTAAAATATTCAGTTAAAATTTTCTATTTAAAACAAAAAGTTGTTAAATTATATTGAGTATTGAAATAAAAGAAAATAATCTATTGTTTTTATCGATTTTGTCAATTAATTTTTCAACAGTTGAAAATAAACTAAATATACAATTGTTTTAAACGAAAACTAAGTAGTCCTGTTTTTAACTGATTTTCAATTAATATAATGTGTCTTTACGGAAAAATATTGCGAGTGTATGACCCAAAAGAATTTTGAGAATTTTTTCGGATTTTTGAATGTGATTTTTGTTCGAAACGGATTTTTTTATGAATCATAAATCCTTTTATATTTTTTGCTCTTTACTTTAATTTTACAAAACTGAATAAATCACTTCCAGCCTACTTAAAAATTATTCTGCGTAAAAATCATTAAAATTAAAAATTCAGAATTATTGAAATTATAAAAACTAAATCATAATCAGTTTTCTTTCCAATTCCGCATTAAATTTGAGCAATAAATATGTAAATTTTATATTTTATTTTATTTTAATGAAAGTAGATATTAAATGAAATGTTTTTCAAAGACCTATCTAACAAATTTCATATTACGCCCATACTTTGCCTGCAGGTAAAGAGGTTCGGATTTGGAAAATTTTGAACTTTTACATTTAAGGCCATAACAATTTCAATTTCCCTTTCCTTAAACTAATAGTTTAAGCCCCGAATAATTTTGTTGAGTAGCCTCAAACTCTTGAATAACAATCAGGTTTTGTGAAAACATAACACAAGAAGAATTTTCATGTCTTATAACCTAATTTTTTGGTTAAAATCCTTCTCACTGTTTCCGTAGCCCTTTAAAAGATCTGCAAATTTGTTTTGCCCATAATCATTTATATTCCGCTTTAAAAGTCGCAGAAATCCAACAAAAAAGGCGTTTGGTAAAACGCTCTAATGAAATTTGTAAATGGTATGGTTCTCAGTAAGTCTTGGTTAAGATTGTTTTGTCTCCCATTACTTTCATTGATGGGGCCTTAAAATTTTTATGTTCATATAAAAAAAAAAAATTTATATAGAAGATCGAACTTTTTTCTGGTTTAAAGCGATAAATTTTTTTTGTAAATTTATTCAATAACAGTACCGAGATCGCATAAAATGCCGTTACCGATATCAAAACTGAAACAAACAATAAATCTTTACTAAACCTGATATTTTGATTCGGTTGCCAACCTTTCGTACTATGGTTTCAGAAAAATTTGAGAAAAATTTCAAAAATTTCTTACTTTGTGTTAACAATCAACGAATTCTAGTCAACTAAAATATTTTTCAAGATTTTTGAAAATTGTGTTAACTTCAAAATACTTTAACCGCTTTCGCGCTTTCAAACCGTGCCATGAACACAAACAATTACTTCACGAAGTATTTTGTAAATTTGATTTTCTATCGACATAGCTTAATTTCTTATTATAAAAAAGTCATTTGATGCATTTTTGGGCTTGTCGGTTAGAGGGCTAAAACAATTTCCTCAATGGTTGAGCCCCCTTTACAAATCTTGAAAACACGTTTTTCCGATTGGACCAGATGATCCACAATTATTACCATTTTTTTGTGTTTGGAAACACTGTGTTTAGCCAAAGAGTTTGAATGGTAACTACTGTAACTTACAGGAGGAGTATCCCGACAAGAAACTCACAGATTTTAATGAACTTTGGATATGTTGTAAAGGAGCAAAAAAAAAAAAGAAACATTTATTTTTTTTAGCTGCACAATTCACGTTTAAGGGTTAACAAGTAGTTTTAAAACATTCATTTGTCTTTGTATGAAATCTTGTCTTTAATTTACGAAAACTAAATTTATTTGCACTAAGGGTTAAAGTAGTCAAGAAAAAAAAAATTTAATACCCATATTTCGTATATAAAGTTGCCACATTTTTAAATTATTTTAAATATAGGAAAAAAGGCTCTTCGGGAAAAGTGGTATAAAAACCGAACGGTTTCGAATATAGGAAAAAGCTCAGACACCCCCTCGATTAAATTAAATAGGCATTGCTATGCATAATTTTTAGCTTAATGCAACAAAAATTCCTTAATAAAACGCCAGGGGTCGAATTACAGCATTCGTGATCGAGTGAAATCGTTCGAAAAAAGTTTTTTTAATGAGTAAGTAAAAAAAAATTATAACAATGAAAACACAAAGTTTTTAATTTATTTCTAATCAAGGGCCGTACTATAACATCCTTGATCAAACCATTTTCGTTAAATGTTTTACTTTCGGAAATAGAAAACTAATTTCGATCCATTTCGATAATTCGGAGCCAGATTTAATGTTACTAAAAACACATTTTTTTGAATAACAAAAATACTTGAAAGTTTGTTGGCATAATTTGTACACCAGTGAATGTGTCTTCATTCTTTCATTCGATACAAAATCTGTCTATAGTTACTATAAATAGAACGGATTAAACCGAAAAACCCGTAATCGGGACATTTTTTAACCCGACTTAGTAAAGCCTACACATGAGTTTGGGCAGCTAAAACAAAACACGGGTCCCTTAAATCTTTATTCTCAACAACATATTCGAAGTTCATTAAGATTTGAAGGTCCGGGTCTGGATACCTCCCTTGTTAGACTAAAGTTCAAGGAGAGTCACAAAATATGGTCATTAGTGGGTTAATTTGATTGGGTAAGGTAAAATTGCTTTATGAACGATTAGATGGTTATGGCAGGCATACCTCCCATGTTAGACTGAAGTTCAAGGAGAGTCACTAAATATGGTCATTAGTGGGTTAATTTGATTGGGTAAGGTAAAGTTGCTTTATAAGCGATTATATGGCTATGGCAGGCATACCTTCCACGTTAGACTGCAGTTCAAGGAGAGTCACAAAATATGGTCATTAGTGGGTTAATTTGATTGGGTAAGGCAAAGTTGCTTTATGAACGATTAGATGGTTGTGGCAGGCATACCTCCCATGTTAGACTGAAGTTCAAGGAGAGTCACAAAATATGGTCATTAGTGGGTTAATTTGATTGGGTAAGGTAAAATTGCTTTATGAACGATTAGATGGTTATGGCAGGCATTCCTTCCACGTTAGACCGAAGTTCAAGGAGAGTCACAAAATATAGTCATTAGTGGGTTAATTTGATTGGGTAAGGCAAAGTTGCTTTATGAACGATTAGATGGTTGTGGCAGGCATACCTCCCATGTTAGACTGAAGTTAAAGGAGAGTCATAAAATATGGTCATTAGGGGGTTAATTTGATTGGGTAAGGCAAAGTTGCTTTATGAACGATTAGATGGTTGTGGCAGGCATACCTCCCATGTTAGACTGAAGTTCAAGGAGAGTCACAAAATATGGTCATTAGTGGGTTAATTTGATTGGGTAAGGTAAAATTGCTTTATGAACGATTAGATGGTTATGGCAGGCATACCTTCCACGTTAGACCGAAGTTCAAGGAGAGTCACAAAATATAGTCATTAGTTTGTTAATTTGATTGGGTAAGGCAAAGTTGCTTTATGAACGATTAGATGGTTGTGGCAGGCATACCTCCCATGTTAGACTGAAGTTCAAGGAGAGTCACAAAATATGGTCATTAGGGGGTTAATTTGATTGGGTAAGGTAAAGTTGCTTTATGAACGATTAGACGATTGTGGTAGGCATAACTATACCTACATATTGCATTGATTGTAAGTACTTAAGAACAACCGACACGTCGTATTAATCCATTTATCAATCACTATTTAAAAGGAATTCCAAGAATTATATACAACTACGTACGGACATATCAACGAATTGGTTCATAATAAACTAAATATAAAAAACAAAAGAAGAAGAAACAACAGAAGAACAAGAAATCTATAATATCAAAATTCAGTTAATGCAACATGTTGAAGACTGTCATCAATACTCAATACTTGTGAATACATACACAATTTTCAAACACTGTTGCACTTCTCTTACTATCTTGACCATCATTTATCGGCTTAAACACTGTGTTTGTTTCTTGTTCGAAGGAATTTTTTTTTTACGAAAATCATACATTTTAGTATCCTTTTTTTTTTAAGGCTGAATTTTGTTTTCCTTTATTGTTTGGTTCGGGGAGGTGTAAGGTTTGTAATGTCTGGGCTAATAATAAAACAGCAAGTGTTTGGTTTGTCAGCTCACTGGCTTCCTTTCACATGACTACACAATTTGTTCAACAATTCGTCCGTTTTGTCTGAAGGGTTTTGTTTTAGTGAGTGTTAATTACAGAGATTGAAAAAAGTGAATTCTTTTATTTACTACTAAACCAAAAAATGTGTGTCAGTAAAGTCTACTGACAGTTAAAATAAAGTTAAATATCGTTAAAAAATCGGAAGAGGTAATTACCAGGGAAACCGGAAATATGCTCTAAAAAAAGTGTTTTATGCGCATAAAATATGCACTAAAAACATAGAAATATGCCCTTAAAATTTAACAAATATGCTCTAAAAACCAAAAAAGTTTATAAATTTTTTTTAACAAAAAAATCATATTTTATTAAAAAATCAAACAATTCAATCTAATATACACAAAAAAAATGCGTATTAAAAAAATATGATAAACATAACAACTAAAACGAAAAAAAACAAATTAATGCAAAACAATAGGAACTTAAGTTTTTAAAAGGTATTACAAAAAAACTGTAAATTTTTCTATATTTCAGTCAATTCTACATTTAGTTAAGAAAAATATATAAATAATTTTTTTTGGTAAGCTGTCTCTTCCGAACTCTTTCATGTCTGATTTTAGCGTTTTTTTTTTTTTTAATAAATCCTTTTTTTTATCGGTTTCTTCTTTTTGATTAAAACAATAAGTAGAATAAAAGAACAGGAAAGTGTTTGAAAAATTACATCATACCAGCTTTTAAATTTTTGGACGTTTTTTTATAAAAAAATACGATTTTCAATAGAGGTTGTTGTTGCAATAAACTACAAAATTTTGACTTAAATTTTCGAATAAAAAGCGTTGTCTGTTACATCTAAGCAAATTTTTGTACATTGAAAAAGTTCTTTCAACATCTACTGATATAATGGGGGCGAATTTAAAAGCTAGTACTTCTTTGACATCATATGCCAAAACTGATTTTATTGAAGATCCAGTCAGCTGTTTGCTAATTCTTTTTATGACTTGCAGACCATCGTTTTTTGTTACAATCTGTTCAAGTTTGTTCTTAATATCTTTTTTGGTATAGCATTCTGGTACCTTGTCAATATTTTTGATTGTTTCTGTTACTAACCCATACTGCTCAACAAGTGTAATACCTGTTGTTTGCAGTTTTTTTTTTTATAAATTTCTCAATAAATCCAAAATTAGAAGCAATAAAGATCAATTCAGTTTTGGTATTGGAGTTTTCTTATATTTCTTTTGCAATTCTAATTATTTGAGCCTCTTCATTGCTTAAAGCACCAAGAACTTCTAAAATTAGTTTATAGTTGTTGGCGTAATAATTAACCGCTACAAGCCAAGTTCCCCAACGAGTTATTATGGGCTCAGGTGGTAATGCAAGATCCGGATACATATATTTTAAAATATCAACTCTACATGAAGCTTTTAAAAACACTTGACGTTAGCAATTACTTTATTTACATTTTCATAGGAATCTCTAATACGTTCATATAAACGGTGGAGACCATGGGCAATACATGTCACATGTGTCATCTTTGGATAGAATACTGCGACAGCTTTACCGTCCGTCACAAAAGGCAAAACCAAGTTTCTTTCAAAATTAACATCCAGTATTTTTATAGTCATTGAAGAGTCTGGCAATTGTGGAATGATTAGTTTTATCCAATACAGCAGTATGTATTAAAAATTTTTGATTTGAAATTTCTTCATCAGAACTTAAAACACCAACTATAACATTTGCCACATTTCTGCCAGCCGCATCAGTAGTTTCATCTATTGAGATCCTATATATTGATTTTTTAAACATTTACGTCTAGGCAATTTTCGTAGAGATCTTTTACAAGTTTTGTTCGAAGAAACGTTTCTGAGGGAACTTTGTAAATTGTAAATTCCTCAAATGATTTCTTAAGATGTTCATTTCGCATTTTAAATAAAGGAATGTCAGCTGCTACAAAAGCTTCACACAACTTTTTATAAAAGTCACTTAATTTTGGTTGTGCACATTCCGTGATAAACAATTGTGTTTTTTTCTTTATTTTGACGATTCTCCTTTAACTTAACGTGTCTTGCATTTTCTTTATTGTATTTTAAAATAAAAAAGTATGTATAAAAGAATTCAAAATATGTCCTAAAAGACACAAATATGCTCTTAAAATGTAGAAATATGCCCTAAAAATATGCTTTTACCGCAAAATATGCTCCTAATGATGAAATATGCAAAAATATGCTCTAAAGGATAAAATATGCTAAAATATGCTCTAACAAATCGATGCCAGAATTCTTAAATTACTCTGAATCGGATAAATAGTTTATCCATGGATCCATACGACACACAGGAAAAAACATGATATTGCATATTTGCGGTTTCCCTGGTAATTACTGTTAAAATGAATAAAAATATTTTTGTTCTTAACTGTGGAAAATATACTAAAGAATGCAGTAAAAATTACTAACAATGTCATACAAATAACTGACAATTCCTTACTACCAACATGTTGAAACAACTCAGAAAATTGGTGAAAACTATTGCTTTATATATATTTTCATAAAAAAAATATTGTTTTCATTCGAGTACAATAAGAAATTGTATTCCCCCACGTGCAAAGTCAAAAATACAAGTGTTACTTAAATTATTAAGTTTTTATGTCTTAGAGATACAATGAAATTTTGTAGCTATTTTTTTGCAAAATATAAGTATATCAATAATAACATATACTAGTTACACAGTGGGATATATCACAAAATTATTGGAAATAATTCGGCAATTTCTTACTTAGAGGTCCGTGACGTAATATTGAGCTTAAGCTTTGATTTTGAAACTTCCAAACCCCCAGTGGCCGGCAATATGACCATCCCAAATAGGAAACGTTCTGTAAAGGGTGTTTTTTACACAGGTATATAACTTTAAGTTGGCAACACTTTTTTAACTGGCGGCCATTTTGTCAGCTGTTAAGTGATTTATGTTTAGTTTGGTTTGGCATTTCAACATGAATAGACTGACGCCTTTACAACGCTTCTAAATTGTGCAAATTTATTTTGAAAATCATGGTTCTGTTCGAAATACGTATCACGCACTACGTCCATTTTATGGTCAACATAATCGTCCATCAGAGCAATTAATTCGATTAACTATGGAACGTTTTCCCACCACGTTTACTCTAAATGATAATATGCATCCACAGAGACGTCGTACAGTGAGTACAGAAGAAGTCATTGCTGCTGTAGAGCGTAGCGTAGAGGAAGACCCCAATCAGTCTATCCGTCGATGGTGACCTTTATAGAGCCATGATTACTGACTTTTTCGTTCATCAATTGAACAACCATGATTTGCAGGAGCTGTGGTTTCAACAAGACGGCGCAACATGTCACACAGCTCGTGCCACAATTGATTTATTGAAGGAAAAGTTTGGTAACCGCACAGTTTCATAATTTTAGAGATTTTAAAATTGAGTGATTAAGAAATCTATTGAGCGTGTTCATAAATAAATTTATTGAGAATGAATTCATTTTCTTTTAGTGTTCCAGTATGTTTATTTTTTTTCAAAGTTTTATCATATAAATTTGTTTCTAATACAAGTAATTCTTTTAAATCTCTGCCGTGATTTTTCTCTTCTCTTTCACATCTTTTTCATGCATGTAGAATTTCATTATCAAGATAATGATTGTTATTATTAAATGGCCATAAATCGACCTTTACTTTATGATAATCTTATTTGTTGCATTTAAAAGGGTAAGTTTTTTGATCATTTGTTATACAGGGATTAATTTAAGGTGAAATACGAGTACATTTTAATGTATATTGGCGGGACTTAATTATGGAAGCTAAAAAAATAGTAATTGGAAATACTCAATGAGAATTCCTTATATTATTTTCTGTAGAAAAATCCTCGGTTTCTAACAAGGAATGTTCTCCAAGCCAAACTTTCCGATTTCTATTAAGTTAGGATATGGAAAGGAGAAAAGATATCTGACAATCTATTTTGAATATATTTTTAAATTATTATATTTTTGTGTCTCTACTATTGAAAGCAAAATGCAGCCTCCATTATGTATATCCGAAAAGTATGAAGTTGGTGCTAATTCCAATACCGACCAAACTAGAATTGAAGAAATTTTTCTATTAAGAGTTCTTACTAAAGTTTTAGTTAGCCCTTTCACCACCATTGGGACATATATGTCCCATTTTCAGTTTTTTTTTTATCAGCCCCACTTTTTAAAAAATGTTTGATAGTTGTAAGTTTCAGATCATATCAATCTCTTGGACCAATATGGGAATATTTGGAGTTGATACATTAAATTTTCTACAGGACGCTGGTTATCAAAGGTAATATATGTGAAGGTTTTTGTTTAGTATTTTGTTCGCATATAAAATTTTGTAATTTTTCACGATTTGATTTATAAAATTAATAGATTTAATAGATGCCTTCTGATTTCAAATATGGCATCCAAAATGTTCTATCTATTCACACTTTTTTGAAAATCGTGTAAATGGTATATTTTCGGATTACAGTCTAATCTCGATTTGCGCCTAAGTTATTTTAAAAATTTTGTTATATTCGTGATCAACAACCAAAATTAGTTAAAAAAGTTGTGTCATATAAATAAATATGAAATTACTCTCGTTATTACTTGAGTACTAGTTTTGGCCGTTGACGACCAATGGGTTATTTATGTATGTCCCATTGATTTTTTCATAGGAGTTGAAAACAAATATTTTTGACGACATTTTTACTTCTTTGGGAACTATGGGAATTTCTATGGGTTAATGTGAACTAATCCGCTGTTTGGTAAAATTAAAAATTCCAAGCAGTTTTAAATTCGATAATGGGAGGGTTAAATGAAAATAGTTTTTCTTGAAAATAAAACTGAGCCACCCTTTTTGTGTTTACTTCGCTAAATTCCAAACGAAATTATATACTGTAGGTATACATTTATTACACAGTGCGACAGAAAAAAATACTATATTATTTTTTGATACTATGTTTTTGAAATTTGAAAAACACCTCCACAATCTTGAGTTACGGATAAAAAAACGGGGTTTCGTACATTTATGCACTTATAAGCATGTAACTTAGTTGAATATCATCCGATTTTAAGTTTCACAGCGCATTTAAAAAGAAGAAAGTGAGACCTTTCCAATTGTATATGTATATATTTTTTAAGTTAACTTGGATAATCTGTGTGAATTTCTAAAGCAAACACATTTTTTTTTTTTGATTTTTTCGCCATTTTTCAAATTTGGAGACGTTTTTACAAAGTATTTTGTAAAGTAACCGTACTATATATGAATTGAACGGCTTATTGTAAAAACATGATAAGCCACATTTGTTTTTTACGGATTTTCGGTGTATGATAGAAGTCTTTCTTATACACTTATCACAAGTACGTTGAGTAAAAACGTCCTGCAAAAGTCACATATTTTTATTTTTCAACCTTTAAAAGGCGAAAAACAAACAGAAAATAAAATGTGGCTTATCAAGTTTTAACAACAAACCCTTCAGTTTATTAACAAAACAAATTTATTTGGGAGTTAAACGCAACTTCGTTTTTAAAAATCAGTTAGAAATTGACTGAGTTATTTTTTATTAAATGAAACAAAATATTTCGATGCTGAATTAAAAAAAAAAAATGGTCAAACAAACATTTTAGAGTGGAATGGCCAAAAATTGTATTTTTTGCAAATATTTTGTGTTAATGAAAGTTTAATAACTCAGACAATTTTTAACGGATTTTTAAAAACGAAGTTGTGTTTTACTCATAAATAAATTTTCTTTGGTAATAAATTCATATGTAGTGCAAAAATACTTTGTATGAAAGTCTCCATATTTGGAAAATGACGAAAAAATTATAAAAAAATGTGTTTGCTGGAGAAATTCACACAGATTTTTCAATGTAACTTAAATAAAATATATACCATTCGAAAGGTCTCACTTCATTCATTCTAAATCCGGATGATATTTAATTAAGTTACTCGCATTTAAGTACATAAAGGAACGAAAAACAGGGTTTTTACTCGTAACTCAAGATTTTGGAGGTGTTTGGCAAATTTCAAAAACAGATTCTTGTTGTACTCGACAATACTTATTAGAAAAATAGTATCACTTCCAAGGTATTTCAACTTTATTCTTTTTTGTATCACTGCAAAGAAAGTTGGCACACTTGAAATGATTAAAATTGTTTTTATCAAAATTTAAGCTATCACTGTCTTATATTTGGAAAAAGTTGTATTAATCAACCAATACAACGGTATTAAGAAATTAATTAAATTAAAAAAGACACAGTTAACTGATAAGACAATTTGGCTAACCAGGAAGATATTCCCACGCAGACCCCTAATTCTTAATGAACTTTGAGTATGTTGTGGAGGAGAGAGACCCAAGCGACACGGATTTTTTTAATATATTTAGGGCTTTCTAACATGGAGAGTTTCCCGATGTTTTTTCTGCGATCTTAATGAAATTCGGATTTGTGATAGAGGAGAAAAAAAAGTAAGGAATGTGTATTTTTTGCGGTCCAATTGGACGTTTAAGGGTTAAAATGTGTACACAATAATTATTACATTTTTGTATGGAGACATGTGTGAAAATAACATAATTCAGATTTATTTGAACGTAACTTATTAGCATAGGATTCTCATTTATTTGAAATATTTATAATATAGGCTTGAAAGTTTTTGGACATTTTTGATGTCTAAAAATGTCTTTAAAATAATACGAAATTAACCGAAACAGCGAAAAATTGTTAGTTTTCGACCCACTTTTTGACTACTGACCATGAAATTTTCCGCTAAAAAAAAACACTTGTCCATTAGTTTTCATACTTTATCACATTTCTGCATTTCATTAAAATTGAAGAGAAAATTCTCCTTACAAGTGGGGTCAAAAATGTCCCCATTTTTCGTTTTTTTCAAATAACTTTATTCTGTGAAATTTTTATATCTAATAGAAGCTCGTTTGAAGACACATTTGCCGGAATATAAAACATGTACTAAAGCTTTTAAATATTCTCGTAATTAAAAAATATGTGTTTTAAGTACCACAAAAACTGGCGTTTTATTAACTCATTGTGGTTGAAAAAATATGCATATTAATGCATACACTCAAAACAAAATTTAACCAACTATTAAGCAATTTGAACTAAATTTTAAGAAATTCGGGAATAATTTGGATCCAAAGAAAATTTAACTCAAATCAAGTATACATTTTTCTTAGAAACAAGATAATACAATTTACTTCAATTAGTTAAATTTGTATTAAAATTTAGTCAATTTTGTCTTAAATTTTATGAAACTCTTCTAAAATTTAGTATATTTTAGACTTAAATTAAGTATAAGTTTTCCTTAAATGTAGCAAAAGTATCTTAAAATCAAGTTTATTTTTGGTTAAATTTTAACACGCTTTAACTTGTGCTAATGAAAAATTAATTTATTTCTAGTTCACAAGTTATACTCATATTAAGTAGGTATATTAAAAAAAAAAAAAAGAATTTTGCTGGCCTGTTTTTTATAATATTATTTATTAGTTGGTAATAATTCTCAAAAGGTAGAATCTTTAAAAAATATAAGTGTTTAAGTTTGAAACCTATCCGTCAAGTAATCAATTTCATATATTTCTTAGTTATAAGATTATTTTCGTTAATACTAGAGTTGGGATTAATCGTTCATTTTGGTGACTCGGTCATTATCGTTCAATTCGAGTCATTGAACTAGTTCGTTCAATCGTTCTTTTTTGCTTTGACTTGTGACTGATCTGCGTGTTCTGAACTGTGTCGTTCGTTTGACAATTATTACGAACTATTCATGTTTTACGAGTTTTTTTTCACAAATTTTAGTGTACATAGACTAAAAGTGTTACAACATTTAAACTTTTTTTACAAAAATTTATTTATTTTGTGTAAAAAACATTTTATTTAATTTAATTGCCTTTCTTAATTTAAAGCAAAATGATTGAATATAGATGCAATTGTTCTATGAATAAAAAGAACGAAATGAACGATTGAACGACAAGATCGAATATTGGTGAACGAATCACATCGTTCAATTGAGTGAGTAGTTCAATTGAACTAGTTCGTTCATGAACGACACAACTATAGTTGAATGTGAAATTTATTACCTAAGTTTTACTTGACAAAACTAAAATACTTATATAATATGAACTATAAACCAAATAAGAATTCCAAAGGTTTAAATATTTTATTTTTTTTAAGAAAATATTTAAGAAGTTATAAACGTAAATTTAAGAAGTTAAAATTGTTGAACTAAATTTCAGTAGGTTGCGTATTTGGTTTTAGGTTTTTCATACAATTTTAAATTTCTTAACTTTTAGTTTAATAAATTCTTAAAATTTAAGATTTTTTACATTTTCTAATATTTTTGAAAAATATTAACCTAATTCAAGGAAGAAAATTAACGAAAAATTTCTTATTATTTTTGAGTTAATGAAAAATTAATATGAACTAAAATCTTATAAGTTTTTTTATTGATAAGAAATTTTATTTATTTTTAGGAAAATTTTATAAACTTAATTTTATTAAAGTGTAAACTTACTTTTAGTTCATACTTTTTTTTAATTAAAACTCAAAGAAGTGCCCGAACTTTTTTCGATATTCGTATTCCCTCGACTTTTTGCTAATTTTTCCGAAGAGATTTTTCCCCTATATTTCAAATATGTGTTTACTGGAGTACTTTAAACCAGTGTACAAAAAATCTTATTTTTCTAAATTTTTAGATAAATTTTCGTACAGAAATGTGTTAATTTTTCTACTCCACCTTTTTAATCCTTAAATGTTAGATTGGGCAGTCAAAAAATAAAATGTTTCACTTAATCTTTGCATCTCTATAACATATCCAAAATTCATTAAAATATGTGTGTTCGGATCAGATAACCCCCCTTGTAAGTTGTTCAAACCAATCATATCTCATTCCATTTATTAAGAACATAATTAAAAATATACAAAAAATTGATAAATACCAAACAATTTGTTAAATTTTTATATTTTTTTTTTATCCACTACAAATACAATGATACTTATCTATAAACATTCGCATAAAGTTTAAAAGCACAGGGGACATTTACCCAAGATACAATAACCACCAATAATGGGTCATCTTTATTACGTTCGATAAGCAAGGGACCGCCATGATCCCCAACATGGTGCAAGTACAGACCATACGATTATCTAATATTAGATTTTGGGGCACCAGTTGGCGACATTGATTCCAATCGATAATATTGACAATAATTTTTTTATAGCAATTTCATATTCACTAGAGTCACCAAGTGTCACTTGACCATAACCAAAAAAATTAACTTCTCCGGAAGGAATCTTTCCAGGTTGCGGTCTTACCAATTCAGTCCATACAAATGGTTCGGCGACAAATGGTTCGGCGACAATATCAAAATGTGGTTCCTCGACAATATATTTGTAATTTTTAATAGCATAATATACTACGCGTTTTTGCCATTTAACAGATGCTGAGCTTGTGGTAAAATACATTCCACCTATGGCCAGACTTGGGCAACGTCAATTACATATCAAAATCATTCACTTGTGAAATTTTTCTATATCATTAATAATTTCAGACCTACAGTCACACTTGTGACCTTAAACGCTTCATAGGAAAATTTGTAAAATTTGTAATACCAAACATGGGGACTAATAACAACATATGTGTATTTAATTGCAGGGCTATTACTCAATTACGGTACAGTGAAATAATTCCCAAATGAAATAAGTCCCAATGAAATAACTCCCAATGAAATAAGTCCCATCAAAAATGAAATAACACCCAATGCAAAAAAATGAAATATCTCCCAATGAGTGAAATGAAATAAGTCCCAATTTTTGGAGTTATTTCAAAATTTAAAAATAAATCCCAAAAAAAATGAATTAACTCCCAATGAAATAAGTCCCAACAAAAATGAATTAACTCCCAATTTTTGTTTGTTTTGTTTTTCTTTAGAGAACACTTTTTATTTCATAAGTATATGTAAGCATATACATAATATTAATAATAATTATAATTTGATAAAAAAAATTATTTAAAAAAAAATTAACATCCCAGCGGTACAATTGAAAATGTGCCATCGATCAAAATCTTTTTATTGTTGTTGTCGGGAATATTTTCATTAATGAGCTTGACTATCTTATCGGATCCAAAGACGCAGTATGCAAAGTCCTTCGAGTCGTGGGACACTTTAAAAAACGCTGTTTTCTCTTGGCCCTCATGCAAAGTAAGTCCAAAATTTGTGAAGATATTTTCCTTCTGAAACATTCTGGCAACATCGGTTGGAGTCTTAGGAGATGCCGCAAAAACTTTTGATGTCAAATATTGCAGACCTCGTTTGACTTTATTAAAATCAATATTTTTTCGTTGATTCCTGGTTGCTTTATAAAAGAAAAGCATTGTTAATCACACAATGAAAGTAAAAAGGTGGAGTGCAATAATGCCTTACGAAATAAGGCCTTTAAGGCTTTATTTCACTTTCAATTGAGAAATAAGGCCTTTATTTGCAAAAAGGCTTTATTGCACTTTGAAAGTGAAATAAAGCCGTAAAGGCCTTATTTCACTTAAATTTTTTTTAAATGAAGCAATTAAATTCTTATTCTTATTCTTCTTATATTTTATTGAACAATTATAAAAAAATTTCATATTAACAAAAATTAATAGAACATTAATAATTCAACAAAAAATTTAACTGCAACAATATTGAAAATCTTTGCTTTATAAAGTTTTTCTGCGTGGCGGCCTGCGGCCGCTCTTAGGGGTTTTCTCCTCCATGGGACGCGGCAGGTGGCTTCGCTGAATAAAGTTTCCCTGCGCGCGTCACACTAGGGAAGATAATGAGACGGGCGCAGGAAAACTGTATTCAGCGAAGCCACCTGCCGCGTCCTATGGAGGAGAAAACCCCTAAGATCGGCCGCAGGCCGCCACGCAGAAAAACTGAACAGTGTAACAAAAGAATCAAAAAATACAAAATAAAGGCTTTATTGCACCATTGGCTAAATTTAAATAAAGGCCTTATTTCACTTTCAAAGTGCAATAAAGCCTTTTTGCAAATAAAGGCCTTATTTCTCAATTGAAAGTGAAATAAAGCCTTAAAGGCCTTATTTCGTAAGGCATTATTGCACTCCACCAAGTAAAATGGTTTACACTATTCACTTACCTTACGCAAACGTTCCCAAAATTCGTCCGTATTCCGTTTACAACGTTAGCTGCGCCCAAAGTACTTGAAACATCCAAGCATTTATCCTTAATTTCGTTGAGGGCTTTTAGCTCATCATACAGTTGCTGTTGGTCTCTATGGTTATGCTCAATGAAATCAGTTGCCTTACGACACTGCCCGTTTTCTAAAATCACTCGCGACTTGTAATTTCGTTCGTAACACGTATAATATTGCCTTCCTTTGGCTTCAGATTTTTTTAAATAAAGTTGTTTTTCATCTATAATGTATAGTACTTTACTATTTCTTCTTTTGCCACTTATTATTTCAAACGCGAGAGTTGTCATTTTTTTTTATCACTTTAACACCGATCTTCACTAAACAAAATTCTAACAAGAACTGATGCTTACACTGTTTTATTAAGTGAAATACCTGATTGCTTTGAAACTACTTGTTTTAAGGCAGTTTTAAGAACCGTTACAAAACCATCAGAATTTACTAAAATGCAATTTTAAGAGAAATGAAATAACTCCCAACAAAAATGAAATAACTCCCAATCGTAAAATTGTGTTTGCAATTAAAATGAAATAAGTCCCAACTGCGATGAAATAAGTGCCAATGGTAACTCCCAAATGAAATAACTCCCAACAAAAAAACTGTTGGGACTTATTTTATTTGGGAGTTATTTCATAATGAATTAACTCCCAACAAAAATTATGAAATAAGTCCCAACGCATTGGGACTTACTTCGTAATGAAATAAGTCCCAATTTACATGGAAAATTTTTTGGGACTTATTTCATTTTTCCATTGGGACTTATTTCATTTGGGAGTTATTTCACTGTACCCTCAATTACACCCAAATTCATGTAATTATAAGTAAAAAAGTAATTGGCCTGTAATTAAATACACTAATATTGGTATGATGTCCCATGTCACACCCGGCCAGAAGCAAATAAAAGTTTAACTCCAAGCTTAATTAACAAGGTTGATATCATTTCCACAGCATCCTTGGCGCTTTTTTTTAATGGCGTTTTTAATAGACCTTATGCACTAATGAACAATGTTTTTTTATAAATGCTGAGAAGAAAATGTAACTACCCGCTTTTTTATCGTGCCAAAAAAGTTAAATCATTGATAATATTTTCTTGAATCTATTTTAAAATTACAATTCTTTGGTTAACCAGTTGTACGCCAGTGCTTGATTTTTTGTACCACTGGCACTTTTTGACTGGATACTTATATTAAGTGCATGACGTATGCACTGGCTATGGGTTTCTTTTTATTGATACAAGCACATATCAATTTAAATAACATAGTGGATGGTGTAACAAAATTGTACCACTCTTGTTATATTTTTATGCTTTCAAAGAAACCAGTTTAAGATCTTTAATATTTTCCATTGATAGAAAATTCTTCAAGCTTTCTTATGCTATATAATATTGTATTCCAAGTTTATTTAACAGAGTTGATATCATATCCACGTCATCCTTGGGACAGACACATCGGCGCTTTTCTTTTTAAGTGGTATCTCCAATAGACCAAATCAACTAATAAACAATGTTTTTTTTTAAATGCTGAGAAGGAAAAGTAACTACCGCTTTTTTTAATCGTTCCGAAAAAGTTGGATCAATGATTTATCTTGTATCTATCCCAAAGTTTGAGAAATTCTCTGGGAATAGATTCGCCAGATTGTTCGGACCATAACCCCAAATGTATAAGACCCTGCTCTAAATGATGAAGAATTACATGAATTTTAAGAGTTTGACATTCGTACTCTGAAAAGATCTACGGAGTTCAGTCAAGTGCTTATTTTTGTTGGCAATATTGACTATGTTCGTTGTAAAGTAATTGTCAACAATTATATTCATAGCTTTAAATGATGCAATGAATGGCTGAATTTTAAATAATCCAACTTCATCAAAGATTTCTGGATCCTCCAATTTATCTGTTTCTCTTAAAAGTTTTCTACAAGCGTTCCCTTCAAAAATATCGCCGTGATAGTTTTTCGGAATTTGCTTCAACATCTTTGGCCATAACAGAGCTTTTTCCCGTCCTACAAGGGGAACTATGCCATTACAAAAAGATGATTGACAAATCCTTGTAAAAAATGGAGTTCAGGTAAAATACATTTTTCAATTACATGGATGTTATTATCTTTGTCGTCATCTTCTTTTTTTTAATAAATAGGGGGTGATTACTACACTGTGGCATTGTGGAGCATTATTTTTATTCTAACCAGAAGACCTCAATTTTGTATAATCCTATTTTAAGTGTTTAATGGTCTTGAGATCTATACTTTAGACATCGTGGTTCTGTAATTAATTTAACTTTACAAACAATAAGGACATCGGTATGTTGCAGTTGCAGTCTATTGGCCATTAGCAATTAATAAAAGTTTGAAATCCTAAACAAATTTTAATGGTACGTCATTGAGCTGTGTTAAATCCACTATTTTTTTTAATCTTTGTAAGTTTCCTTTATATTTGGTACTATAAGTGCCAGTGGTATAAAAAATCGAGCACTCCCAGCAAAAACAGGGCTTAAAACCATTACCAGTCTACTTACTTTCCCATTATTTTTGTCCGCGCTGAGCTAAAAAGTAATGGGTGTGTAAAAGTTGTAACGAGCACCCATTACTTTTTGACTCATCGCGAACAAACATAATGGGGAAATTAAGTATCCTGGTAATGCTTTTAATGGTTAATGGTTTTTCAAAGAGTTGTAATTTTGTTATTGATTGAAGATATATATTCGATGATACAACTACTGTTTCTTCTCAGTAGTTACGGTAGTTACTTTTTCTTCTCAGCATTTATAAAAAACTTTGTTTATTAGTGCATTAGGTCTATTAGAGATGCCATTAAAAAAAAGCGCCAAGGATGGTGTGGAAATGATATCAAATCTGTTAATTAAACTTCGAGTTAAACTTTTTTCATCTTGAACAAGAATTATGAATTTTGTTCGAGAAGTAACACATACAATATTATACATCATAAGAAAGCTTGAAGAATTTTCAATCAACTAAATTTTACAGACTGAAATTATTTTAAGCCGTTTTAAAGTTATGGGCTTTAAAGTAAGACTCAAATTTAAAAACTCGAAGATTCTGGATCTTGAAATAAAAACGATGATATTTTTGGTTAAGGATCAGCTACGATTTCATGGGATACGGTTTCTGAAAGGTAAGATAGCTCACAAAAAGATGGCATAGTCACTTTTTGTCGTCATTTTTTTCCAACTTAATTTTGCTTCTGGCCGGGTGTGATGTCTGGTGTTGACAAAATTGCAAATTCCGCAAGGGAGCGTTTAAAAACACAAGTGTGACCGTAATCTAAAATTATTAATGATATAGAAAAATGAATGATTGATTTTGAAATGTAATTGACGTCGTCATGTCTGCATATGGCCCATATTCCGGTGCTACTCGTATAATCACACTACCACATTTTTTATTGAGGCCAATAGGTTTATTTATATCAACGTCCACTGCATCAGTTAAGGCTATCATAAAAGAGATAAGGAGCGACTCTCCCTTTTATAACTCCTTGGGATTGAGTTACAAAGAGAAGTAGTATTAATTCGTATATTGCTTTCATATCGATTCAAAAATTAAATTCTTATAATAATTTAGTTTGCCAATCTTTATTAGGAAAATTTTGAACTTGATAGTGCAATTTTAACGAGTGAGGTAGATTACCCTATTAACTAAAAGTTGCTTGCTTTCTCAGACCTCAAAGTATATGATAAGAAAAATATATTTTAATTTCTCTTGGTAAATAAAAAGTATTGGAAGTTATACACAAACAAATATTGTCAAATTTTTTTCAATTCTGTCAATTTGTTAAATATTTTAAAATATGAATTCTATTGATTAAATATTGCTTAAAATCACAACTTGTTTCAAATTTTCTTTTCTATCCGCAAAAAGTTTTTTATAAATTTGAATGTATGTATTATAGAGTGTCCCTTAAGTAAAAATGCTGGAAATGTTGATACGGTACCCTATAATTTTTTTATATTTGACTTGAATATAGCTCATGTGGAGTTTAAGGCCTCTACGACAACGCCTTCCCTAAGCGACTAGGCCTTAAAGAGCGAAACATGCGTTTATATGGGGAAAAAATTACTTTTTTTCAGTTTTTGCTAATTTTGTTAAATATTGTAATAATTTTTATTCTAAATGAGAAATTATTCGACATGAAAATAATATTATGTATTCAAAAATGTATAAAAATCCAAAATCGGTTAATAACAAGCACAGCAATAAAAATTCGAGCACACATCTTAAAAATTTTTGATATTGATTGCTACAGTAGGAATTTTTTATTCAAAAGACTTAAATTTGTGGGATATGGAAGAAGTTTTTTTTTTTTGGATGTTGTTAACCTGTCTTAATGTGATGTCAAAAACGGTCAACATTTTTGGGGTGCATTTAAAATTTTAAAATGTTTTCTTCAACAAAAGCGAAAAAACTGATATTTGCACTCCAGGGTCTTGTTTAAAACATCTTAGATAATGAAAATAAAAAAAATTAAAATTATCCCCTAGAACATTTGGGTAGGGCAACGATATGTAAACTAGTGTAAGAGATGACATTTAGGTAAATTTTTACATTTTCGTTCACTACGATAGCTGCCCAATCTCATGGTTAGGTGTTTAGGGGTCACTAAGTGTTGTCAGAAAAGACCCCACTTTACGTGTTTTCGTTTTATTTGAAGTAACTATAAACATATTGGGTATCCAATGAAAGGTTTTTGAAGATACATTTACTTGGTGTACACATGTCAAGAATTTTGGTTATTCAAAAAAATGTCTTTTGAATATCATTAAATCTGGCGGATATGTATACAGATCACGAACTCGTCACTGCCATCATTAAGATGAAGATTAAAGGCCAAAAACAACAGAAACATCTTAGAAGAAAGAAGCCAAACCTCGCGAAGTTAAAGAATAATAATATAAAAGAAACCTTTAACGGTAATATCTCATCTGCAACATCAACAAACCGCTCATGGGACGGAACAGCTGCAATCTACAACAGGACAGCCAGAGCCGAAGAGGAAATTGTGGTTAACAGATGATACATGGAATAAAGTTATAAAACGAAACAAAATGAAACACAGAATCAATAACAACGAGAACAACAACGATAAGTCCCTAAGACAGGAATATAGAAATATGGCCAAAATGGTCAAACGAGCCGCCCGCAGAGATAAACGTAACTATCTTAATAGCCTTGCCGAACAAGCTGAAGAGGCATCTGCGACCAACAACATGCGGAAGCTCCACCAAATAATAGGCGAACTCACCAATCACAAGGCGAAATGTCAACAACCAATTAGGGATAGAAATGGCACTCTACTTACCACCAATGAACAACAGTTGGAAAGATGGAGACAGCACTTCGATGAAACGAGTAATTCCGTACCACAGAGTTATCATACACCAAACTTTCTTTTGGCAAACAACAACAACACTCTTGCAATATCCTGCAGCGCACCAACAGTCCGAGAAATTGAAGAAGCAATAATCAAACAAAAAACCAACAAAGCTGCTGGTGAAGATGGTATACACGCAGAACTGCTAATAGCTGACCCTTAAATGGCAGCTAATCTTCTTCATCCCCACCTACAACAAGCCTGTCAAGAAGAACATTTCCCTTCTACGTGGAAAAAAGGCGTTATAATAAAAATTCCAAAGAAAGGCGATCTACGTGACTGCGGCAACTGGAGAGGCATAACTCTTCTAAATATGATTTATAAGATAACTGCCAACATAGTACAGAAGCGAATACAAGAAAAACTAGAGGGTAGCCTAAGAGAAGAACAAGCTGGGTTTCGTCCTGACAGAAGCTGCATCGACCAGTCCAACACTCTTCGAATAATCGTCGAAAAATGTATTAAATGGCAAACTCCTTTATATATGGTTTTTGTAGATTTCAAAAAAGCTTTTGACATGATGAACAGATCTGCAATATGGGCGTGTCTTAAAAAGAAAGGTGTTCCCGACAAACTTATCAACATCATTAGAGCGTTATATGATGGTTCTGAAGTATCAGTCCTTCACAACGGCACCTTTAGCAACACTTTCACAACAAATGCTGGGGTAAAATAAGGTTGCCCTCTTTCGCCACTACTCTTTACTATAGTACTGGACGAAATAATAAGAGAAGTGTGTTCCATCAAGAGAGGGATAACTTGGACATTTAGCAGTCATCTCGAAGATCTTGACTTTGCGGATGATATATGTTTGTTATCACATAAGATCAGTGATATGCAATCAAAGTTAGACCACCTCCAAGAACTAGAAATCAACGTCGCGAAAACAAAGGCTACGAGAAAAAATAACAATAGCTCACATCATATTTTATTGAGCAACCAACGAATCGAATACGTCAACAAATTCTGTTACCTAGGTAGCATAATAACAACATCAGGCGGAACAAAAGACGACGTAGCCAATCGAATCAACCGAGCAAGAGCAGCATTCGGTAGACTAAACGCGGTCTGGCGCTCAACACAAATATCTAAGAACACCAAACTGAGGATATTCAAAGCGTGTGTCAAATCCATTTTACTTTATGGTTGTGAAACCTGGTTGGTATCCATAGGCACGACCAGAAAACTTCAAGTGTGTCTAAATAAATGTCTTCGTATTATTCATAAAATATTTTGGCCAGCCACTATACGCAACCAAGATCTTTGGCAACTAGCGAACGAAGAAGAAATTGGCAAACAAATAAAAAGAAAAAAATGGAGGTGGATAGGTCACAATCTGAGAAAAGATGCCACAAATACAACAAGAATGGCACTAAAATGGAATCCCCAAGGTTCTAGAAAACGTGGCCGTCCAAACAACACATGGAGACGATCAGTGAAAAACGAACTTGAACGATATGGTTTCACGTGGGACGATGCCGCAGTTGAAGCTAGAGACAGATTACGTTGGAGAAATCAACATGTTGAAGCCCTATGCTCCATTGAGGAGTAAAGAAGGACAAAGAAGAAGAAATCTGTCGTTTTATTAAGAAATTTTAGCTGTATTAAGCTTAAAATAATGCATAGTAATGCATATTTAATGAGCTTTTTCCGATATTCGAAATCGTCCGGTTGTTATGCGCCTTTTTCCAAAATAATTCAAAAATGTGGCAACTCTGTGTTCACTATATAGGAAATATGGGTATCAGTACTTTCACCCTGTGTACAAATAAATCTAGTTTTCTAAACTTAAAGACAAGTTTTAATACAAAAACAAATTAATTTTTAATTACACTTTTTAACCCTTAACATGAGATTGGGCAGCTATAAACGGCCCCTTAAATTTTTATTTTCTACAACATATCCAAAGTTCATTAAGATCTGCCGATCCGGGTCGGAATACCTCCCTTGTTAGTTATTACTTGGGAGACATATGCGGAAGTTTTTTTAGTCTCTACGAACAAATATTTGCAAAATTTAAAATGGCGAATGATTTTTGAAAACGTTGTAAGTCGCATAATATTTGAGTTCCTCATTTGAATATTAATTTGAGGTATGATTTTTGCTATCCAAAATTACGGCTCATTTATGTCGTATGATTTTTAAAATAAGTAATGGAATGAGTTTAAGATTATTTGTCGGTAATTGACATAGTGTTGCTAACTAAATGATGGCTGATGATTTTTTTAAAAGTATTCCGAGAATTTTTCAAATCATCGTACGGTATTTTGACAATCTACCTTAACCTTTAAAATTTCACTATCAAATTTATAGTTTTCCTATAAAAGCTTAGCGAACAAAATTTTTATAGTAGTGCCATTTTTGAATCGAAATGAAAGAAATATACGGATTAATACTACTTTTCTTCATAACTCAATCTGAAGGCATTATAAAAGCCAAAAACACTCCGTTTAACGATGATATCTCTTTTATGATAGCCTTAACTGATGCAATTGATATGGATATAAATAAACCTATGGGAGGAAATATAACGTGTGGTGGTGTGATTCTGGCACCGCAATGGATTCTTACGGCTGCTAGTTGTGCTAAAAAGACCAAAGGAATGGGTGCCATAGGTGGCATCCCAGTAAAAAACGCTGCTTGCAGGTAAGCAGGTTTGTAAGGGAGTAAGCCAAAAAGAATCCCTTACAAACCTGCTTACACATGCCATGATTTTTATATGGCGAATTCCCACTTGGAAGCATTACTTTTTGGCAAAATAAGCGGGGATTTTAGTCTACATATTTCATGTCTACATTATTACGATTTAAAGTAATAATATGAATATTATATAATATTATTATTAATTTTTTGTTGTTAAAAATATAGACATATTAATAAAATAATTTCATTTTGCCGCACCACGTGCTAGCTCTTCAGAAACAATTAAATGACTATTTATTTTGTACAACATACTCAAAAATACGAAACACAATCGGAAATCACTCGGTAAAACAGGAATAGATCGTTTATAATCCACGATATGAAACTTTATGCACTACAACCTGCATCCTTGTAAGGGATTAAGGTAAGCTGCTTACAACCTGCATTCTTGTAAGGGAAATCAGGAAGCTCAAAAAATGTTTTTGTTTATTTTATACGAAAATTATTCGTTTCATTTGCTGGTTTTCATTATTATGTAATAGTAAGCACTTACATCAGCGCATTTCTTTTATCCTGCTTCTAAAAACACGAAAATTTTTTACTGGGATGTATTATCCGGTACAGTTATCATCTAAAAAATGGCAAAAGCGTGAATTGGATTTTGCTATTAAACATGAAAAATATAAAGTCGGTCAAGCACATCATGATATCGCTTTAATACATGTCTCCGAACCGTTTGTATGGACTGAATGGGTAAGACCACCGGCATTACCACAACTTAATGAGATTCCTTCTGGCGAAGTATCGTTCTATGGTTATGGTCAAGTGACAATTGGTTATTCTACTGAATTTGCCATTGGTATAAAAAAAATTATGATTAATATAATCGATTGGAATCAATGTCGCCAGTTGGTGCCACAAGATTTAATATTAGATGATCGTATGGTATGCACTCAACAGTTACCACGCCAATCGTTTTGTATTGGTGATTATGGTGGTCCTTTGGTTACTGAACATAAAAATGGTACTCCCTTATTGGTCGGTATTGCATCCTGGGCTTATGCCCCCTGTGGTTTAAAGCAATATCCTAACGTATACACACAAGTCTCATTGTATTTGACGTGGATACAGGAAAACATGAAACTGTTCGAATACTAAATTTTGAAATAAAATATCAAAGTGCAAAAAATTATATTTACGAATTTTAAAATATTTTTAATTGTTACTGCTAGCGAAACGCAAAAAGAATTTTATTGAATGAAAATAATTGAATAATTAAATCCATGAAATTTTTTCACAAACTCAACAACAATTTTCTTACTTTTTATGAAACTAGATTTTTATTGAAACTTTTTGTTTTGTTCCTCACACTTAACATGGATGTGGAAAAAAAACGATTGGCAGCACTTTAAGTACATTTGAATACAAACTGACAACTTATCAAAGTTGAAAAAATTAAAAGAGTTAACGCTTAACATGCCCAATATCAAATTTTGTATGGGATTTCGTAACATGGATAGGAAAAAAACCAAAAAAAAAACAACTTTTAATAAATAATATAATATTTTTTATACAATTTTATAAAAGCTTACATATGCTTAATAAAAAATTTCAGTCAAAAATATTTTCAGTGCAACTTAATAACTTCTATGCAATAATACATTGATATCATGCATATAATTCTCTCAGTGTATCTGCAAAAAGTAAACATTGCTCCAAAATAATTAAAAACGCTTCCCAATACCAAATATAAAATCGTATATACAACAATGAATCAAATAACACTGTACAACACAAAAAAATTACAAGTTCCGACCTATAAATTTTGATAGAAGAGGCAAAAAAAAGACACGTGTATCGGTGTTTTGTAGAGTTGGGATTAATCGTTCATTTTGGTGACTCGGTCAGTATCGTTCAATTCGAGTCAGTGAACTAGTTCGTTCAAATCGTTCAATCGTTCTTTTTTCCTTTGACTTGTGACTGATCTGCGTGTTGTGAACTGTGTCGTTCGTTTGACAATTATTACTATACGCACTATTCATGTTTTACGAGTTTTTTTACAAATTTTACTTTAAATAGACAAAAAGTGTTATAAAATTGCAATTTTTCTAACAAAAATTTATTTATTTTGTGTAAAAAACATTTTTTTTGTATGACTATAATTGCTTTTCCTAATTTGAAACAATATTACTACTATTTCATAAAAAAAAAATAATTGCTCTTACAAGCAGTTTTAATTGAATAGAGATTGCTCTGTGAATAAAAAGAACGAAATGAACGATTGAACGGCAAGATCAAATATTGGTGAACGATATGACTCGTTCAGAAATGAACGATTGAACGGCAAGATCGAATATTGGTGAACGAGTCATATCGTTCAATTGAATGAGTCGTTCAATTGAACTAGTTCGTTCATAAACGACACAACTCTAGTGTTTTGAAAGTTTACATCTGGGTTTAATTTTAGGGGTAGGTAAAGTTTCCCCCAAATGCAAATTTTGTATTGTCAATCGGCATATAAAATCGAGTAAAGCTTACGTTTAAAGTATATGGTGTGTTCAGAAAATTTATGTAAAATGGTACGGAAAACATTTTTGTAGAAGATGTTAACCCTCTAACTCCTCAAGGTAGGGCCTTTTTGTCCTTATTTTAAAAAAAGAAATAAAAACACCATTACAACAGGGATTTAACGGGTAATGCTATAAACACATAGACCACAGCAGGCTACAGAGCTACACGACTACAAATGCCGTTCACTGCAATCGTAGCCGTGTGGTCAGCTACTTATTATTTTGGAAATGACAGCAACATAGTAAACAGCTGTATTTATACAAATGAATTTTTATTTCAGTAGTGCCAATTACATATTATTTTTGCTTTATTAAAATAGAACAACATGCATGGTTGTAGACACGTATATAAAGTTGACTTATAAATGCAATTACTTATTTATAATACATTATTATAACGTAAAAATAAATTTATCTACCCCCTCTTGAATATTAATGTAATTATAGCATTTAATGTTGCGACGTTTTTTGTGTTCAACAATATAAAATATTTTTAAGCACTAATTTGTTACATATTTTGTTTATTGTCAACACTATTTTTGTTTTGTAGCCAACAAAAATAGAAATTATCCTAAGTTGACTACAGCGGCAAAAGTAGTCGGGTATCCGTGTAGCTGTGTGGGTGCCAAAATAATCGTTTTCATATAAACGTGTGTATTTTATTTTTACCAGGCTGTAGTCGTGTAGCTGCAGTCGTCTATGTGTTTATAGCATTACAATGTTCCGCAAAACTATTCGCCGTGAAATTTTACTATAAGTCCCTGAATACACTAAAACGGAAAATTCAACCAGAAAGACAGAGACAAGACACAACAAAAGAGAGCTTAGGGTTAATTTCGCATTTATTAAGGATTTATTTTAACCCAGATAGCGCCGGAATTTTTTTTTTTTTTTTTTGAAAACTTCAATTTTTATTTCAAAACTTATTTCTTTATAGGGTTCTTAACATTTTTTATAAATTAACTTTTTTTTTTTAACCTATAGATTTGCCGAAATCGGGTGTCCTTTTAATAGTACTGTTCAAAGACAGTACACTTTCCGCTGCAATACAGCATTACGCAAGCTTTCCATTTATATAAAAATAAATAAGATGTTACTCTTATTAATTTTTAAACAAAAAATAACAATGAACTGGATGTAAATGATTTACTTACATGTTTTTTTTCCATTACGCGCTATTAGAAAAAATCACTATTTGCAAAGCACTCAATAAGCAGTTAAAATACCCGGAACTGGTTTCACTAACTGACGCTTTCGAGCTGCGAAGCTAAATAACAAAGTTAAAATTAAATTTTCTAAAGGGTCCGCCAAATAACTTTTTTTTTTTGAACTCCTGAACCAATTGGACTTTGTATGGCGTCATATCAAGGTCTTTATGCAAAATTCGTCTCAATGATGTAACCGAAATGTTCAATTGTTGAGAACGACGGTGAATTGATGTTGTTGGCGCTTCACGCACACTTTCTGCCACAGCAGCAATATTGTCGTATTTGGCTTTTCACGCTTTGGTTTATCGATGAAGATGCCAGTTTCTTTCACTTTTTTCACAAGATAACGAACATACGGACCATATTCGTGCAGCGGAAGGATAAAACTAATTATCTGCCAAATCAGACATGAGCTAAGTGTTACCATTCAAGAAATAAGCACTAGTTGAAAAAAAAACGTTAGATGGCGGACCCTTTATTTAAAACAAAAAGTTGTTATATTATATTGTGTATTGAAATAAACGAAAATCTATTGTTTTTATGGATTTTGTCAATTAATTTTTCAACAGTTGAAAATAAACTAAAAAATAAAATTGTTTTAAACGAAAAGTAAGTAGTCCTGTTTTTAACTGATTTTCAGAGTAATTTAATGTGTATATTCAGTAGTCTTTACGGAAAAAATATTGTGAGTGTATGTACAGAAATGCACGTGCATAACGGCGCTTTTCTCTCATTTAGCAGATGTTCTTTTAAAAGGACGGTTGCACCAAGTTCATGAAATAAAAATGGTTCAAATTTAACATACTCTATCTTTTTTTTAAATAATTATATGTGCGTAAAGAAAAATTCATATATATTCGTTTTGATTAACACTATTAATACACTGTGAGAACTATCTTCACTTCAGTAATGAATTTCTTTATAGCTTTTATAAAAATTATCACTGGAACTCGTCCATTGAAACAGCACTTTGAAATTGTTTTCCTCTTTCAAATGCGTCAATTGAAGATATAACAATTTATTTTTCTTTTCTAAATATTTCAGAATATTTTAAATGAATTTGCAATTTTAATGTAAAAATTAAAACAATAGAACTTAACTAAACATTTAAAATTTTCCACTTCCTTGCAATATCAATGGGATATCCTGAAATAAACACTGTCATGATCAGGGCAGCGACTTTCATGCAAATGCATGTTTTAAGTCACACTAATAGGAATTTGTGCATAAAAAATTCCCCAAAGAAACGTTTTATTGAGTCAATGGAAGGTATTTCATTAAATCAATTTTAATGAATGGTTTCATTGACCCAATGAAAACTTCATAAAGTATATGAAATTTTTTTCATTAGTCCTAGCCTAATCATTATAAAAGTTCATGTGTTTAATATATAAAATTCATAGTTTGTATGCATAGCATTAGCATAGCATAATTTTGGTTATTGGGAAATTATCATTCGTTGATATTATTTATAAGGTCTGGTCTTTATAGGATCTATAAAATATTTTTATAAAAAAAGTTCGAAAAGTACGAAAGTAAACATCACAGGCTGTTCTGCAAAGGCAATGGTAGATTTTTATTAAACTCAGCCTGATTCAGCAAATTTTCGTTACTTGGAATATTATGACATGTAAGAAAGAAATCTAACAAGAAAGGTTTTCCCGGGGCCACCAATGTAGCACAGTGGGGAAAATTCTATTGTTTCTCAACAAATTTGCTAAAGTTCATAATTTTTGACGAATTCGAAAAGGTAAAATTTGAAAAGTAGCTGATTAGATTTTAGATCGAAAATTACAAATTTTGAAAATAAAATTTTTTTATCCATAAAAAAGAAATATTTTAATTATTGTACTTTTTTTAAATTATGTATATTAAGAACTTTAATGATTGAAAAAATCGTTTAAATATAATTAATTTTTTTATTTCAAAATGATAGTACAAAAAAAAATTTTGTTTTTTTCTTATTACAAGTCAAAATTTTTATTAAAAAAATTTAAAAATTTTTCATTGATTTAATGAATTTTTTTTATGAAATTATGAAAAAATCATAAAAAATGTTAATGAAAAAATACCATTATTAAAGAATTTTCATTCAGTTAATGAAATTTTTCATTAAACCAATGTATCGATTTTAACGAAATCGTTTCATTAATTCTATGAAGGAAAATTCTATGAGTGCAGTAGCCCAATATCGATTT
>CM037855.1:116018342-116051857 GCA_021234595.1 Delia radicum | reverse complement strand
TAATGGAGAAATTAATAGATACTTATATTGAAAAACTGAATGTAAAACCAAAATACATCACAAAAATCGTGTTTGATGATTTATTTTATTATTCCTGATAGTTCAGTTAATGATATTTTATCCACTTTTACTTCTCTTTCATGAGAATATAAGATTTACAATGAAGAGGAATGCAATTCAAAAATTTCTTATTTAGATACATTAGTAATGAGAAAGGATGAAAATTTAGTGATAAATTGGTATCAGAAACCCACAGCATCAGGAAGAAGTATAAATTATTTTTCAAAACACCCCAGAAGAATTATAATCAATGCAGCAAGAAACCTAATTGAAAGGGTATTAAATATTAGCGCTATTCAATTCATAAAAGTAATATAGAAAAAATTAAACAAATTTTAGATGATAACAGTTACCCAATTCAATTGACTTGTGAATTAATAAGACAATATAAAACAGAAATATTTTAAATACAAGAATGGTTACTGAACCTAAAATTTATAAATCTTGACTTATGTTCCTCTTCTATCTGAAAGAATAGAAAAATCTAAAATATATGATAATAAAAAGTATTTAGTAGCACATAGAACATGTAACACATTAGGTAAACTATACAGCAAAACAAAAGATAAAATAAACAAATTAGAAATCTCCAATTTAGTTTATAAAATACCATGCAAGGGAAATGATAATGAGATTTGTAACAAAGTATACGTAGGTACAACTAAAAATAACTAAAAACAAGAATTGCAGGACACAAATCTGATCAGAAATACAATAAAACTACTACTGCACAAAAAACAGCATTATCATTACACTGCAGAAACTCAAATCACTATCCCGATTTTGATAATACACTAACTTTGAATACAGAAAACAATTACAGACGCAGATACACTTTAGAAATGCTTCAATTATGAAAGTACCATTAACACAAAGAATAAACTATAAAACGGACATAGCAAATATTGCTCAGAATTACAGACATTTAGTTAATAGGAATTAAGATAATTATTAGAAGTGCTAAATAATATATGTTGTTATAATATTTTAGTTAAGATTTTAAATATTGTTCATTAATTTTGTTTACTATGATGTTTTTTAAATAATTTTATTATTGTTTTCTGGGATATTTTTATATTGACAAAAAACAAATATTTATTTTTCCCGCCTTTTTTAAAATTTGTTATTTAAAAAATTTTTAAAATTGATAAAAATTAAATTAAATAAATTTCCCTGAAGAAGTCTCCCAATGTGGAGACGAATATTGGAAATTAATAATTTACAATCGTTTTAACAAAAGATCTTAAGCTCGAAGAAGAATCATATGTAAAAATAAAACTTTAAACTAGGAACACACTTCAAAGGCCAAGGGTTTTTTTTCCAAAAAAAAAAATTTTTTTAGAAAGGTCTCTTTAATATATATAACATATCTAAAAACTAAAATGGCGTTATCTGAAAAATTTGATAATTTGATTTGTTCTAATCTATTAGAACTACAAACAAATCTATATAACTTTCAAGCTACTTCATTCTTTTTTTGTCATACAATGATATCAAAATATAAGGAAGTAAACAAGAGATGCATTTACTTAAAAAAATTTACAAAAAGAAAAAATAACGCCATTTTAGTTTTTAGATATGTTATATATATTAAAGAGATAAATAAACTTTTTGCAGTGTATGTTTTCGAAAGCTGATTTAAATACCTTTCTAATGGCACCAAGATCTTCAAATAGGTTTAGCTATTCCTTAGTCATCACAGCTTGAAAGTACATATTATCGTCATTTTTCAAAACTTCGATACCTTGCCATGCCAACATATTTTCAAAAATGCAATTTCTAAATATGAGGTTGTGTTTGTATAGGTAAAATGTGGCTGTATGCAAAATTTCATCAAATTCTGAGATGGTCGGGTTCAAAATGTGCCTTTTCTATACACTCACAATATTTTTGTCCGTAAAGACTACTGAATATACACATTAATTAACTGAAAATTAGTTAAAAAACAGGGACTACTTTACTTTTCTTTTAAAAACAATTATATTTTTTAGTTTATTTTTTAACTGTAAAAAAATAGATTTCGTCTATTTCAATACTCAATATAATATAACAACTTTTTGTTTTGAATTGAAAATTTTAACTGAATATTTTAACTATTAGGGAAAGTCCGTTTTTTTTATTTATTTTTTTTGTTGAATAACAGACAGAACGTTAAAAAATATATTTCTTGGTAATTTAACTTGTATATTCCATTGAAATAACTTTACCGATTAAACTTTTAAATAACTGTTGATTTTTTATGAAAAGTTCTTGTGAGTTTAGGTTTTGATATGAAATTCATCATATGTTTATTTGTTATTGAAATATGTTTTCATTGACTTTAAAACTGCCATTTTGTTAAGGAATTAAAGTTAGTTTAATGTATATTTAATTAATAGAGGGCATATCTGAGCTTTTTCCGATATTCGTAACTGTTAGTCTTTTTTGCGACTTTTCTTGAAAAGCTTTTTTCGTCTATATTATAAATATTTAAAAGAAATGTCAACCCTAAGTACAACACAAACAATATGGTTCTACACATTTTTGGCATTTTCAAGAAGTACAAATAAATAAATCTGAGTACAAATAAATAAATCTGAATTTCGTTAATTTCAGACATGTTTTCATGCCAAAAAAAAATTAATAATTTTTATCCCACATTTAAACACTTAAACGTGAGATTTGGACCGATAAAAAAAAAATTAATTAAAATTTTACTCAAACTCTGTATAGAAACTAATTGTCATATAAACATGTCATCGTCCAAGTTTTGGGTTGCAAGCTCTTACGGTTGTGAAAATATCGCATTTTAAATCATGAAAAAATCTAAAATTTGACAGAAGTGTCGTGTACATAAGCATCCATATTTTTTTAACGGTTAAAACTAAGTGATTCGTTGACACCTCATTTTAAAGCTACTAATTTTTTGAAGGTACTCGTATAATGCATTTTTTTCCAAAATTAAAAATTATTAAACTATTCCGTTGCCAAATTCCTACGAAAATCAATGTTATGAATAAAAATCGGAAAAAGGATACTAAATATAAAGGGTGTTTTTTACAAAGGTATAGAAAATTGAAATGGAATAAAACAATGATGAATTTTTTAAATTGACATGAAATTTACTTTATTCGAAAGATAATCTTCTGCCATTATAATTTAAATATGACTTCTGGCATATGACCGCCACGGCTGGCTCGGACGTAGTCTAATCTGTAGGTCCAATTTTCGATGGCGAAAACGTTCCATAGTTAATCAAAACATAAATCACTTGGCAACTGACAAAATGGCCCACATCTGTTTTAACGATTTAAGCTGAGATTCATTGATAAAGCCAGTTAAATCGTAGTTTTACTGGTACACAAAAATTATTCAGAATTTTTTTTTTTTCAAAATCCGTGGTTGAAAACGCTGTTTCTCAAAAACCTTGTTTTCTAAGATTAAAAAAAAAAATATATGTTAATTATAAATAACACAGGCCAAACAAATTTTAACCTTGAGACCAGAGTATACTTTTGTTAAGGTTTTGAGCTGGGCTGAATCCGAATCTGACCACATAATTTGCCCACCACATTAGGTTTTTGAGATATCTTAGCCTAAAATTTGAAGAACGAATTAACCTAAAGTTGAAACATAAAGTTTGAAAAAACCGATTTCTAGCCACATTTCGCATTTTTATACAACAAATTTTTATAAGAGTCTTGAAATCAAAGTTTTTCCATAAAAATGTTGAAATTTATTTATATGATATGTTTGATGATTTCATACTACCACTCTCAGCCGAACCCAGAGTCACGAAACGTGGACGTGGCGGTATTGACTCTATTATTGCTTTTCTATAATTTTTTATATTTTTTGTGTTTTTTTTTTATTTTTGTGTGATTTTTTTTTATAATTTTGACTAGATTTTGTTTTTTTCAAGATTTTTTTATATTTATATTTTTTTTGTATTTTTCTACAGTTTTTTGTGATTTTGTTTTAGAGTTTTGACACCATTTTTGTGTTTCTAACATTTGTTTAATTTTTTATATTTTTTTTTTTTAATTTTTTTTTATAATATTAACTCTATTTTGATTTTTTAAAGATTTTAAAATTTTTTTGGGTTTTTTTTTTTTTAATATTCATTTGTGATTTTTTTATATTTTGTTTAATTGTTTTTAATACATATAGGTAGGGCAGCTACTTTCATGAACTGAAAAAATCGAAAATGTGCGCTTAAAATATGCAGTACAAAATTTAAAATATGCGCTTAAATATGCACTTAAATCAAAATATGCACCTTAAATTTTTCGATTTATTACTTGAGGGCGTTGGTTAAAAATTAAATCCAATACAAATGTCTAACAAATGACAACTAGATGTAATTTCATTTATTGTTAGTTAAATCTTAATTTTCATTTCTACAAAATATGCAACTAAATTGAAAATATGCAAAAAAAATTACAAAATATTGCACTAAAATACTATATATGGGTTAAAACGGGGTAAAAAAATATTTTCCAAGTAGCATGTCACCGATTTTGATGAAATTTGGTGGAAAGTAAGTCCATGCCAAGAAAAGCTTAACCCGAAAGTTGGAAGCTTTTCTGAGCTTTTTTCTGGGGTTTATAAGCTTTCAAAAAAACCAGGATACTTTTTTTTATTTTCAAATAACTTTAAAATGGAATAAGCTACACTTTTGAAATTTTCCAAAAATATTCACAACAAAATTGTCTTTTTAAAAAATTTTTTTTAAAAAAATTAGGTTGAATATTTTTTGTAAAAAAAGTGCAATTTTTCAAAAAATTAAGTGTAGCAAAAAACACCCATCCTTCGATTTTTTTTTAAAAAATATATGTTAAAGCCAGCATTTGTTCCAAACATTTTGCGGGGTGGGGCATGTTGATAGGGTGAAAAAATGAGGGAGTTATAGCCAATTTTGTGATGCAACCTCACAAAATTGTAAAAAATTTTAAATTTAAGATGGTATGCTTTTTATTGTTTTATCGTATGTGCTTCAATTTAAACAATAGTTTGTAAATATGTTGTTGGTATTCTTCTTGCTGAAACATTTTACGACAATACAAAGTCACCCTGTCTGTTTTTCTAGTTTTTTTATGTTCAGTGGCACCTGTTTTTTGTTTACTATTTAGTCAGCTGTGATTCGGTAAGTTCTTGTGCGCAATTAAAAGAAAAATAAAAAAAATTAAGCTCTGGCGTTTTTATGTCTTTGATTTGGAAAATACATCGTTATTTACTATAATCAGAAATGAGTAACCCGACAAAAAAACTCTGCTGGAATCCTTTTGGAAAATGCACTTCTCGTATGTTCACAGCTTTTGACTATTTTTTGCACATTTAAATTTTTTTCTGAATTTGAAGGTTGTACTGCATTAAGAAGCCTTTCATCAAAAAATAAATTAAAATTTGACTTTGTTCCTGAAAACGCTGTAATATGCCTGAATTGCCGAATTGATATTGACAAATATGAACCGGTAACTAACACGAATTTAAGTTCAAGCTCATCAGACAATGATTCTGAGCCTTTCGATGTATCAGATCGACAAGAAATTTTAACAAAGTAAACACTGTACTTGTTGCTCTTGATCAAAGCAAAATCGATGGTAAAAGGTTTGTAAACAGTAACACTTTCTTCCTATATTCTTTTATCTTAACGTTAGCCGGGGTCAATTATTGCGTTGATTTTCTTAATAGACTTTATAATAAAAAATATGTTACTAGAAAAGCCGAAGCAGCTCAGGAAACTATTAAGGAAAGGTTGGAAAATATATCAAATATGCAGATCTCTACCAGTAATGACGACAAAGTGAATGCTTTCGATGAAATTATGACTTCACTAGAAAAAAAGTTTAAGACTGAAAACACTACGCGGTAAAGTGGAACGTTTACGTGATCATTGTTATAACTTCTGATTTTGGCTTTCGAAATTTCAGAGAAGATAAATGCCGCATTTTGACGATTTTACCATCTTCTTTAAAAACTTCAGATATAGTAAAAAATTTTGGCTGTTCTACCACATTGCTTTACAAATGTAATGCAATCAAAGGCAAAAGGGTATTTTAAGTCTTCCCGACGATAAACCAAGACAAGGATTGTCAAGTGAGACAGTTGATTTGATTAAGCAATTTTATTTAAGCGACGAAAATTCAAGAGAGCTGCCAGGAATGAAAGATTACGTCTCAATACGAAACAGTGTTGGCAAAAAAGAAAAGATTCAGAAAAGACTCGTATATGGTAATTTGAACGAATTGTACCAAATGTTTAAACAACAGTTTCCAAACCATAAAGTTGGGTTGACTAAGTTCGCGGAGTTCCGTCCACAAGAGTGCGTTTAGCAGGGGCTTCTGGAACCCATACCGTTTGTGTGTGCATTATGCATCAAAACGTTAAACTCATGATCGAAGGTAAATGTATTTATTAATTTTATAAACACGCTTGGAGAAGCACGTCCAATTTATTGACCATTAAGTAATTAGAACTGAATGTTAATGAATTTTTGATTAATAAGTTTTTAATGGCCTTTTGTAGGTGGCAATTTAAACCAAATAACGAAAGCTTGGGAGTTTCCTATTGATGGCAAAAGTTCATATAAATTATTACTCAAACAATTTATATGCTCTGTTCCAAGTGAAAAATGCTACAAAGGCCTTTGCAAATCCTGCCCAAACAAAACTCACCTTAAAAATAAATTACTGGAAGGTTTTGATGATGAATCATTTGATGAAGTTACTTATAAACAATGGATAGCTACAGACAGGTTACTATTATGTGGCTTTAATTAGTATTTACTTATACTTGTATTTTAAAATCGGTTTTTATATTTAGATGCACTTTAAAAACTTTGACCGACACTAAAGAAGAATTTGTTTCGTCTCTAATGGATAAATTGCCAAAATTACTTTATCATGATTTTGTCGCTACAGAACAAGCCCAGTATTTTAAAGATTGTAAAAAAAACCTACAAAATGGTGAATTTTTTGGTGACGCTAGATTTTTCGGAAAACTTTGCATTCGTTGTTCAAGAAGCTGTTTCAAGGTTTTCATTGGAACAATAATCAAGCGACAATTCATCCGATTGTAATTTATTACAGGAATCAGGAAACATCCAAAGTTGACCATATTTCGTACGTTGGCATATCTGATTGTTTGGAGCATGACACAATTGCAGTTTATATGTTTCAACGAAAACTTATTGAAGACTTAAAGAATAACTTCACATCCACTACATCAATAAAATACTTTTCTGACGGAGCACCACAGCAATATAAAAACAAAAAAAACTTCATAAATTTGATGAATCACAGCAAAGATTTTTCCATAGCAGCAGAATGGAATTTTTTTGCTACCGCTCACGGAAAAGGTGCTTGTGATGGTGTTGGGGGGCACACTAAAACGTACAGCTAGACGATATGCCTACAGAAAGGTACGAAAGATGAAATTTTGACTGCGGAAAAGCTTTTCGAGTGGGCAAAGAAGCATGCAAAAAGTTATAAAGTCTTCTTTTGCTCTAAAAAAGATTATGAGGAGTCTGCAGACTATTTAAAGTCTCGGTTTGAAACCTGTAAAACAGTAAAAGGTACGCTTGGTACCATCATATAGCTGCTATAAATGATTATGAGCTGAAAGTCAAAACCACATCAAATAGTTTAGAGTCGAAAGTAGTTAGATTTTAATTTATTTAGTTTAATATAAATATATATTAATAATAAACTATGACACTTTTATAATAGTATACGAATTAAATAATAAACGCAATATATTATACATATAAACTTGAAAACTAAAATTTGAATTTTTCAGAATTTTGTGAGGTTGCATCACAAAATTGCCTATAACTCCCTCATTTTTCACCCTATCAACATGCCCCACCCCGCAAAATGTTTGGAACAAATGCTGCTTTAACATATATTTTTTAAAAAAAATCGAAGGATGGGTGTTTTTTGCTACACTTAATTTTTTGAAAAATTGCACTTTTTTTACAAAAAATATTCAAACCTAATTTTTTTAAAAAAAAATTTTAAAAGACAATTTTGTTGTGAATATTTTTGGAAAATTTCAAAAGTGTAGCTTATTCCATTTTAAAGTTATTTGAAAATAAAAAAAAGTATCCTGGTTTTTTTGAAAGCTTATAACCCCAGAAAAAGCTCAGAAAAAGCTCCAACTTTCGGGTTAAGCTTTTCTTGGCATGGACTTACTTTCCACCAAATTTCATCAAATCGGTGACATGCTACTTGGAAAATATTTTTTTACCCCGTTTTACCCCATATATTGAAAAATATGCAATAACAAATATATGCCATTTTGCTGCAAATTCTTTGATTCGGAAAAGTATTTAGTCAAATTCGATTGTTGGCTACTGACTACAAACATGTAGTTGTGTGAAATTCGCTGCCACACGCAGAAAAAAGAGCATCATATTATGATAGTTTAAGAGCATCATGTTATGATTAAAATGCGTTACAATCATAATATGATCGTAGCAATCATACTATGATTCTAAGTGACTATAAAATCGTTCTCGGTAGTCATACTATGGTCAGCCAGAATCATGTATATGATATTTATGATCGTAATATGATAATATAGTGCCCACAATCATGTTCAATCATATTTTTTCAATAATTTTTTTTAATTATCATAAAATAATAATATGAAAAGCATAATAAAAAAAAACAAAAATTAAGTCAATTTTTTGTTGTGATCCTGTGTTCATCGTAAATCTGTCAGAGCGGATATCTCAGAGAGATATCTAACAAGAGATATCTAACAATTAAAAAGCATTTTTATGGGAAAAGGTATAAGTTTATTCAAACTTCAGGCTAAGAAGGAAACTACACAGTAGTGAATCCTCAGATTTAATGAAACTAGTATATGTTGTAAAGGACAAAAAAACATTAGACACGTATTTTTTTACCTAATTGGACGTTTTTTAATATAATTCTTATATAAGTTTTTAAACCAAATTGGGTAACGAATAAATGTATTTTAAAGCCGCAATCACTGGTTTATAAAACATGTCCGAAAATTTAAATTTTTTTTAATACCACGTTTGCATTGGCAGTTTTTGTTGGTTGGACTTCAAATTTGCATATAATAATGCTTATTTAATATAATCGAGGGGGTGTCTGGACTTTTTTCAATTTTTTTTTATAAACCATATTTTAAATATTTCAAATAAGTAGCAACCTGACCTCCCAGCATAGGTAATATGGGTACTGCGTTCAAAGAAATCTGAATTTCTTTGATTTTAAAGAAGTTTTTGTACAAAAACGTTGTAATTTTTTCCCCCACTTTTAACCCCTAAACGTGCGATTGCGCACCTAAATAATACGTGTATAATATTTTGTTGTACTCAACAACATATCCAAGTTTTTAAAAAAATCACCACTGTGTAGCTTCCTTGTAAGATATCTCGAAAAAATCTATCTGATGGGCAAATTCTAAGGTCAGATTGGGATTCAGCGCAGCTCAAACCTTTATAAAACATAACAAATTTTATAAAAAAGCTGAATTCTCACTGTTATAAGGTCTCGAATATATCGAAAAAGGGGTTTCCTCCTCAAACATTATGTTAAGATATTTCAAAACCTGATGTGATGTAGGTCAGATTCGGATTCAGGGCAACTTAACCCATGTCGCTTCATCTACAAATGATTAATCCACTGACTAAATAAATATGGGTTGGCGTTTGTGCTCGCAGTAAAAATTTTAAAACAATGTTTCTTAAAAGAATTAAATATTTAAAACTCTGGTAATTTATCAACTTGTATTAGATAGAAAATATTAAAGAAAAACCACTAAAAGAAAACCTGCAATTGTTTGAAGCAATGTTGCCCATCTGCTCTATTCAGAACCATATCTTTCGAATAGCATAGAAGCAAATGCGCGGTGTAGCAATTGTCTCTGTGTCTGATGGTCTGGCATTTAAAATTTCCCATTATAATGTTTGCTGTAGTGTTAAACGACCTTTTACTTGTATTTGCATTGTAATTAAAATTGTAAAATATTAATTATAAAGTAACCATAACGATATTTTTTTTCTCTATGTTCAATGCCAAAGACAAAAAAATGTTTATGGTTTAATAAAAAAACATGTTAGTAAATTGTTGGTCAAGGAGGAAAAAATAAATATCGTAAAAAAACATTTAAAGATTGTGTTTAGAAGACACTTTTCAATATTCTTATAATATTCCTCAAATTTGCATTCATAATGAGGATTCAATTGTATTCAAAGTCAAAATTTCGGTTGGTTAAGCAGTGTTATAATTAACGGACAGGTCCCGTGACTGATGAATAGAGGACATACCACTTCACAAGCTTATCTTTGCAATATTTTTAAAAACAAAATTGAAACTTTGACAGAATATAAATCCTAAGCGGTAGAAGTTTTTAAAACCGAAAGTTTAACAAAAAACAATAATCCTAAACTTGATTAATCTTGCTCACATCATAAGGGCAAATCTTAACTTAAAAATATATGTGAGAAATTTGAAAAATGTTCGATACCTGTTGAAACTGACTTTAGTTGCCTCTTATTGCTCAAGGTTTTTTGAGTTAACAGAAACAAGGGACACTATCCATTAGAGAGCGTTAGGTAGCCCGTACCTAAAAATTATAAAATGCATAGTTCCACGTTAAAAAGTCATAATTTCCATATCGCTGCTTGGTGAAAAGTTGCATGGTGGTTTACAAGTGAAGAGATCATGAAATCTTTTAGATATGAACAGATCTGGGCATAAAAATTATCCATTTCCAGATCCGTTCAGATATGAATAGATCAGGTACTAGATCTGATCAACTCTTTCCATAAAGTGCATCACAAATGCCATATCTTATCATATATGATAAGATCTGGCACTAGATCTTATAGTATTCAGTCTTTTCTAATTAGATTCAATCATATCATTTAAGATCTGATTAGAAAAAATCTTTTTACTCATGGTATTATTTGAATTTTGACCTCGTTGTGCCGCATGTTAACGATGTCCGATTTGGCAAACATTTTCAGCATATACTTTTAAGACCAAGTGTCGCCAAATTCCGCCCGGCGCTCATTGAAATTCAGATAACTAAATTCGTCCATACAAACCTGTGGTACCCTAATATCCATGTTACACATAATCAATGTTTAATCTCTAATTGAAAATAATGTTCTTACATTATTTAAATTTAATCTTTTAATCTTTGTAACAGGAAATTAATATTACAAACATTTTCACTGTATATTCTAACATTCCACATCCCACCTACCAACATCTTTTTATCATACTTTTTTCGATACATAATCCAGAAAAAATGTTTGTTTGTAAAAGAAAAATATGTTGTTCTTAACAGAAACATAAAAAAAACTGAATTTGTGATGCATAATGCAACATTAATTTAAAAAAAAAATATATATTTATAATTTCTAACAAAAGAATACGGCTAAACATCTAAGGATTGAAAAAGAATGACGATCTGGAAATTCAAATTTTATTGAAATATTGTGCAACAAAGTTGTATAGGAGCACAAAAAAAAAAAAAAGAAGAAACTTGGAAGATTTTAGAAGAAATAACTATTTAAGCCAAACAATTAAGCTGCTGCAGTAGATGAAGCATTTAAATTTTGAATTTCTTTCAATCTAGATTTTACTTCTAACAATTTTGTTACTAATGGCCAGGGCATTGACTTTCATGCACTAAAAAAATCAAAAATATGCGCTTAAAATATGCAGTGAAAAATTCAAAATATGCGCTTAAAATATGCACTTAAAATTAAATACGCACTAAAAACCAAAAAATATTTTTGAAATCGATTACACTGTACAACACAAAAAAAAATTACAAGGTCCGACCGACAAATTTGATAGAAGAGGCAAAAAAAAAAGACACGTGTATCGGCGTTTTGAAAGTTTACATCTGGGTTTCATTTTAGGGGGAGGTAAAGTTTCCCCTAAATGCACATTTGTATTGTCAATCGGCATAGAAAATCGAGTACAGCTTACGTTTAAAGTATATAGTGTGTTAAGCAAACTTATGTAAATATTACGGAGAACATTTTTGTGGAATATATTAACCCTCTAGCTCCATAAGGTAAGGGTCTTTTTTGTCCTTCTTTTAAAAAACAGCAAAAGCACCATTAAAACGGGGATTTAAGGGGTTAAAATGTTCCGCAAAAATATCCGCCGTGAAATTTTACTATAAGCCCCTGAATACACCAAAACGGAAAATTCAACCAGAAAGTCAGCAATAAGACACAACAAAAGAGAGCTTATTGTTAATTTCGCATTTATTAAGAATTTTATTTTAAAGTACCCCCAAAAATTCAGCATGAAAAAAAAAATAGTTCAAATTTCACTATTATTTTACCTCCTATAGCAATTGGATAGGAAGTATTCATTAATTACATTTTTTTTTTAGCTATATGCAATTCCACTTCATTATCATACATTGTCCAGCATATTGCAGCGATAAGCAAATGAATGCTTTTGCCTTTATAGCGTTCTTCAATGGGTGCGCACGTCTGGTTCTCAAAGTAATCCATATGGGAATTTAAAAAATGAACGCCTAGTTTTTCAAAAACTCTAAGCATGGTGTCTACGTATATTCGAGCAATAGGAGACCGATTTTTGCATAAGACATTGAATATTACTTCCTTAATGCTTTTCCACGCATTAAGCTCAATTGATTAGAGCATTTCGTCGAAGTCAGCGTTTTGCATTAGCTTTTTCTTCTTGACCGACAAAAACACCTGTTTGTATGATACCAATTTTAAGGCTTTTAACAAGAACAACGACTTGAAGAACACATACATACCTTCTTTAATGTTAGCTTCGCTTAATTTTGGAAACATTGTTTTCAGAAAATTCAATGCTGATCCATTTGTATCCAGACATTTAACAAAGTTTTTTACCACATCAAGTTTGATATGCAATGGGGGTAAGATAGTTTTTTCAGTTGATGAACGATATTGTGCTCTCCTAATGTTCCTAATGTTATAACAAATGCGACAGCAATGCTTCGGCGTCCACAGTTCATCCGAAAAAACTTCTAGCTCAAAATACCTTTTATAGATGTCTTCAACTTTACTATTGAAAAACGTAACTTTATATTCCGATATAGTATGTTTACCGCAGATATAGCAAAACAAATCGTTTTTCCAAACAATTGAACATTTTCGCCAAAACAAATCTTACGCGCTAAGTTTAATTGCTTACTTTAATCTTTTGTTATTTTTTAGGTAAAACACTCTAATTACAAAACAAATTATGTCCACAATATATGCACCGCAAATTGACATGTTTTCAGTAGAATAAGAAATATAGCACTTGATTTTTGATTTGATTTTATTTTTGTTTTTTTTTGTTTTTGTTGTAATGTAACGGATCTAATCTGCCAAAGAACAGCTGGCAATCTATATACTTATATATCTATGAATTTATAGGTCGGTGTACAGTGTAATGAAGTGGTATTGCCTAGAGCTAAAAAAAAATGTAATTCATGAATACTTCCTATCCAAATTTGCTATCGAAGGTAAAATAATAAAGATATTACTGATTTTTAGTGAAATTTGCACTATTTTTATTTCATGCTAAATTGTTGGGGTACTTTAAAATAAAATTCTTAATAATTCTTGTTGTGTCTTATTTCTGACTTTCTGGTTGAATTTTCCGTTTTGGTGTATTCAGGAACTTACAGTAAAATTTCACGGCGAATATTTTTGCGGAACATTTTAACCCCTTAAATCCCGTTTTAATGGTGTTTTTTTGCTGTTTTTTAAAAGAAGGACAAAAAAGACCCTTACCTTGAGGAGTTAGAGGGTTAACATATTCCACAAAAATGTTCTCCGTAATATTTTACATAAGTTTGCTTAACGTACTATATACTTTAAACTTAAGCTGTACTCGATTTTCTATGCCGATTGACAATACAAAATGTGCATTTAGGGGAAACTTTACCTCCCCCTAAAATGAAACCCAGATGTAAACTTCAAAACGCCGATACACGTGTCTTTTTTTTTTGCCCCTTCTATCAAAATTTGTTGGTCGGACCTTGTAATTTTGGAAAAAATTTGATTTTGTTGTATAGTGTTATTAGCGATGGGTTAAAAATGAAATAAAATATAAATGTCAAAAATATGACAACTAGATGCTATGTTAAGGACTACAAATGTTTTTCTTTTGTTTATTTCCAGTTAAATTAACTACGTAAGCGCCATCTATCGAATATGCAAAGAAAATATCATAGATGTGGCATCACTTACAACATATGGGAAAACAGTGGACATTAAAGTGAGGTAAGTTTCTAAAAATAGAACTGTTGTGTTGTTGGAGTTGTACTTCTGAGATTATGTATGCAAGAACAAAAACACCGTGTATTAAATAAAACTAGTTTTAATCACAACAAAACTCGACCTGACGATAGATCAGTGGGCTAAAGCGCTCTGTCTAACGTGTAGTGCGTGTGCATGTGGCATTAGAAATCAGTTTATCTATACCACGGTCAGTGATTGCACAGAAAAATTTCATATAGACGCAATCGAACAAATAAAAACATAACAGATATTACATTATTCAAAAAAAACAGGGTCACTGACGAAGGTTCAATACCAGAAACTGCGGAGTCTGATTCAGAAAAATTGAAAATTTACAATGTAGTTATGATTTTTAGAATATACACTCATTCTTCTCTAAATTAAAATTAAATAAAATTGCATATTAATTATAGTAATAATTGCAATTGTCTGAAAAAGACGTTAAAATTCAAACTCAAACATGCACCAACAAATGAATAAAAATATGCATTTATAGTAACATATGCTAAAATATGCATTTATAACAAAATATGCATAAATATGCAAAAACAAATCGATTCTATATTGTTGGTGAAAATCGAGTTGGGGCTGCTGACTACAAACATGAATTGGCATGAAAGTCGCTGCCCTGTTAATGGCATACTAAATAATATGTGATGTTTTAAAGGGAAGTAAACCCAAGTGATAGTTTAAAAATTTAAAATTATATTTTGTAAGAATTTAACAACACATTTGAGTAGATTGCCAGTCAGTGAGATAGTTTATAACTCTTTTGAAATAAAAATCAGTTCAACAGAAGTAGACTGGGATATTGAATTAAAAAAAATTATTAAAATCGGTTGAAAGCTATATGAAGAATTTAAAAAATTTTCGACACTACTTGGATTTAATTACAGTTACATCAATTTTTATATCTCACCACCAAAAAATAAAATAATACACTCACAAAATTGTTTTGTCATATGTAGGTTAGAAGTTAAAACGAAAACCGTGATTATTTTCGAAAACAATGTTTTATGATATTGAATTGGGTTAAAATGTACTTATTTGCAGAAAATCATATTAATCCTCAGTGTAAAAGAGAATGTTAAAGAAGATAGACAAATAAAATGAAAATCCTGTGACGAAAATAAATCAAAAGAACAATACAACATCTCTTAATGACTGACAGGTATCAGAAATGATTCGAGAAAATAGCGTGAAACGTTAAGATTTAAAAGTGATATTTTATGTAAATATACACCTCTGTCCTATGTTTCACATTCCCATGCAAGTAAAATCAATACGACTTTTTGGTGCTTTGACTTTCACATACCCATTTTAATTTTCGATTAACTTTCCAGTAGAAAGTAAAACAAAAGCTATTTTTTCTTACCAAATTTTTTATAAATCATGAAACTGCTTTATGAGTTTAAATTTAGCATTTTAACAGAAAACATATGTATTCGATAATTTTTCGACATTTTTCAAATATTATTTCGCTTTTATACATTTATGGGGATTAGGAAACACCAAATTTTAATTTCATGTGTTTTTCACATTCATTCGTATTCAAAAAGTACGGAAACACAGGGCATGGGCGATAGTTTTTATTTTATAGTGTGTTTATTAAACAATAAAATCATATTAAGAATATTTAGAAAAAAAGCTTTCTAATTCGCAAAATAAAAAAAAATTATATAAGTATTAGTGTGGGGCGATTTGAACATCTTAATGGGCGCTTCGCGTTTCCACTAGACCATACGTCTACGGTGAAAATCGAGCTTCCAGTTTTTGACTTGCAAACAGATTTTGACTTGCTTGTAACAATGTGTGGGATGGACATATCTTAGGAAGTAGGAGGAGCTTATCCAAGATTATGGTATCAATCTCTTCTTTGGAAGATTCTCTAGAAGATTAATGCATCAATCATATTTGTGGGTGGGGTTTAAGGGTTAATTTTTAATTTCAAAATAGGGGTTTTTGCCGTATTTTGTGAAAGTAACAATGTGTGGGATGGACATATCTCAGGAAGTAGGAGGAGCTTATCCAAGATTTTGGTATCAATCTCTTCTTTGGAAGATTCTCTAGCAGATTAATGCATCAATAATATTTGTGGGTGGGGTTTAAGGGTTTAATTTTTTAGGCCTTTTTAGCCGTATTTTGTGAAAGTAACCCTGTCGCTTTGCACTTTCACAAGGCCAAAACTGCCTGAAGGAGCGTCCCAATGCTTTTGCGATGTACTAGAGAGTTCCTAGCTATTGTCTTAGCTACACTTTTTGTTGGCTGTTATAGGCCAAAATATCCAAAAAAACGTGACAAAAGTCTGAGAAAAAAATGCAAGTCAAAATCTGGAAGCTCGATTTTTACCGTAGACGTATGGTCTAGTGGACTTTTTTGCTCAGTACAATCCCAAGAATCAGAAACGCGAAGCGCCCATTAAGATTTTTTTCCTTCCATACTAATCGCCCTACCCTAATAAGTATGCTTTTTGAGGTTATGAAAATGTTGTTTAAACCATAAAATTTAAAGTCCTTAACATTTGTTGATGCCTTTTCGATTTTAGTATTACGCTCATTAAAAGCTTTTGTATGATGTACGCTGTAGCGGAGTTGATACAGCACCTAAGTTGTCACACAGCAAAATGGGTTTGTAAATAAAATAACTGGGAATGAAAAAAATATATTTGCTATTGCACTTTATCAATTAAGCCCGTAGTGAAGATTCACTCGAGATACCTGTGTATATTCTCAAGCCATGTTTTTTATATAATTCCGTAAAATTTCTAAAAGGTTTATTTAAAGTTGTTGCATTTAAATGTCCTCTTTTGACTAGGAGGTGCTGTTTACTAAGAAACTCGGTTTAAGCAATACGCTTACGATCGAGTAGTATCCAAGTTAAAATTACCGATTAGTATCGAGTATTGAAAAGTAACCGTAATTACCAGCACTACTGCCTATCGTTTCTCTCAATTAAAAAAAAAAAAACTTGAAAAATAAGAGGTCAGTTTCAACAGTGAGTTTCTTTCCAACACAGTCTCTCTCAATCTGCCCTCTTTTTATTTATTCGAAAACTCGCACCGAGCAAATAAAAACATGTTGCAGAAATTTAGAAGTTTAAATTAATTTGTATTATGTTTTTAAATAATAATTCAATAAAATTTTTATTTATTTCAAATATAAACTATAAAATGGGCAAGATAAAATTAAAAAATATGAAATTTTAGTAGACAATAACAAAATATAAGCAAAATAAAAGTGGGCCGGAGTTCGGTATTTGTTGCTGAGAGACATGCGAAGTGTAGTCTCTCTATTTGTATATACTCTTTGGTTTTAACAAGTATCGAACATTTTTAAAATATCTTGTATGTTGTTAAAAGAAAAAGAAGAGTTTAATATCTATGTTATCTATCTAAAATACCTCATTTTTTTTTTTTTATTATGACCAAATTTACTTCTCGAGGGAAAACCTTCCCTCCCTCAACATTCTTGATTATTTAATGTTTTGATTTTTATTGTATAATTTTTCTATTCTGATCATAATGTTACACAAGTGTGGGCTTTTTTTAAGCTGACATTAAAACTATTTTGTAAGATTCTGTTTTTTGTAGATAAAAAATGATTGCTTTGTAGTTTGTTTGAAAATTGAAAGGACGGACAGTTGAAACATTAAAAAAGAACTAACTCAATATATGTTAGATTGTATTTTCTTTTTAATCTTCTAAATTAATGTAATTTGAAATTAGTTTAATGACAAGCACATCTAATAAAACACTAAAAAAATACAAGATTCAAAATATGTTTAAACATTTTAAAGGTGGGCTTTTAATTTTTTAAGATTTGTGTAAAACAAGCGGCATTAAATCGATTTTAATGTAGTCTTGGGGAGAAATTATATGATTATACTAGAGTAGAACATACAAAAAACAATGAACAAAATCGAATACAATAAGTTAAATAGTTGAATCATCTACTTAATTACACCACCCAACAAAAATCGTCTGTTACAGCCTTTAACCTATTTAACTCATCGATTTCGTGGGAATTTTTTGATGAACTTTCTTAGAAAGATGTAATGGTGTCCCAATAAGCTTTTTCTGAAGTTGTTGTTTATTTACTGCTCCTTCTAGCGGTGGTATTTGCAATTTAAATTCAAACTTTGGCTGTTTGTATGTACTTAACGGGTTAAGATTTTCTTTAAGCTATAATTTTTATTTATTACTAACTAAAAAAAAAAATATTTCCCTACTATTTTCAATTAAATCGATTTGTTGAAAATTTTAAAAGCTGTCAATTAAAAATTGATTGAACCAATTAAATATTTGCTCAAATTCGGAACTTGTTTGACATTTTTTTATACTATTGCTCAAAATATATTGTTGTAGTTTTTTGTTATATTTATATAAGGTGGCGCAAAAGTAATCCTCCTATCAGAAAATGCTATACATATAAATACATAATAAAAAAAAAAACATCGGAAGGTTATTTTTGCGCCACCTTATATATGTAGATGTTTTTTATAAATGTTTATGTATTAGTAATAAATATTTTAAATCCATTTAAATTAGATTTTATTAATCCTCATTCGGTTTATTACTTCATAAAGTATAAATAAATCTTCTAACTAAATGAGACTTTCATGCCCTGTTATAAAAAAAACAACAGTTGGTATGTCAACAAAACATTTGGTATGGCAACAACTATTTTTTTTTTTGTTTTTCGATAAGATATACGAAATTGATCACTTTTTAATCAAATGAATTATTATTTAAGCTGTCAATTTCTAATTGAATTAGCAATTTTCGTTGTTGGCGGAATTTTAGCAATTAAAATGAATGAATCGGTGGTTTTCGTGATTGAAATGGGTTTTTATTTTTTTTTTGTGTGTAAGTAAGGCAAATATCTATTAAACTGTAATATGCAATTAATATATATTTTAGTTTTATAAAAACATTGGTGTTTTTAGAAAATTTTTCAAAATTGTAATTTTTTTTAATTGTTGAAAGAAACTATCTAATTTTTTACATTACAAAAGAAAATAAAGTGATTTTCTACATACTAAAGTTTTTACAAAGTCGCTCGTCGCTAACCAAACCAGCATGTGACTGGTCTTCTTTCTATACATTAATAATTTCTTAAAAATGTGCTTTGAAAAAAAAGTCCAAAATTGTATGTTTTAAATAATTATGTGGCAACACTGGAACAAACATTTTTTATTTTTTTAAACTTATTTGTATAGCTAACAGCTTAAATTATTATATCTTTCTCCTATCCAAAATTATCGAGGCATAAAAGTAGGTGTTGCTTTGAACCAATGGCAATGTGGAATGGGTAAACCAAAACAGTTTAAAGTACTTTAATCTTCTAACACGGGGATTCTCCCGATGTGTTCTCTCCGATCTTAAGTGTTAAAAGGTGGGGCCAAAGTTAATATATTTCTGTATGGAACATGACTCAAACTTATAAAATTTTGACGTTTTTGAACGCAGTTTTGATGTACTCAATATTACCTATGTATTCTGTTAGGGTTGCCATTTATTTTAAATATTTAAAATATAGGTTAAAAAGCTCTTTGAATGTCGGAAAAACCACAGACACTCCTTCAATTAAATTTAATAGGCATTAATATACAGTGGTGTTCAAAACATTTGCAACTGAAATCATGGTTTAGGTAATTATAATTTTTTTGATCAAAAAGATTTGTGGTATAAGTTCTTGTTTTTTTATTAAATTCAGTTATAGCATATTATTTTACAAATACAAAAAAAATTGTTCATAACTTCTCAAAAATAAAAAAAGTAAGAATAATGAGAGTTGCAAATGTTTTGAACACCTGCATTTTGAATACATCTATTATTATTAATTTGTTTGTTGTTTTAATTTAACGGAATTAATTTTTTTTTTATTTGTTTAACTTAAAACAATGTTTGAAGAATATGTAAAAAATAAATTTTAGTAACTAAGTGTGATTTGAAGAAAATAAATCAATGAAAACAACAAATGCGATCTCAGTTCCAAATGTTTTGACCACTACTGTACATATTTTTTTTAAGCTTAATCGAACTATAATTCTTAAACAAAAAGCCAGTTTTAATACCATTTAAAATACATTTTTTTGAATAAAAAAATACTTGAAAGTTATCGGACATGTTAATGCATCTGCAAGGCTTTTTCATTTAGTGCCCCATTTCCCATTTGTTAAAAATTTCTCTGAAACAATTCTAAGACGAAAAACGAAAAATGGGGTCATTATTGACCCACTTTTTAATCATGAGATTGGGCCTTATTTTTTGTGTTTATCACGTATCCAAATTTCATTAAGACCACAGAGAACGCATCGGAAGACTTCCCTTCTAATTGTAAGTCGTAGTTTTAAAAATGTTCCATCGGGTCGCCTTTCTAAGTTGTTGGGCTTTTTTTTTCTTAATCCTGACCCATTGCTTTACGGGTCAATATTTTTCAGAAGTATGTAGTTCAAAATATTTAAAATTTTTTTACGGATTTGAATTTTGCATAAAATTAGCTTTAATATGAATATTATCATTACGGGAAATATTCTAGGGTTTTTTTAAGACTGCGTTAGGAATTTGAACTAGACACTTCTATAAATAAACTGTGGGGTATAACTTCCCAGCAAAACCACACATTACCAAATAATAGCTCCACGCATTGCAATACACCTTACTTAACTTATGAATTTTACAGGCGATGAGCCTAAAAGTAATGGATGAACTCATTACCTAGTAGGGAGTAAAGTAACTGGTTACTTAGGCAAGAACTATACCAACTGAGCTATCGTCACGTATAATAATGGGTTGTTTAAAATGGAAATGAATTGTTGTGCTTCGAGTAATCGTTTGTGATGCTAAAAATATATTCCTTACCCTTATGCTTACAAAAAATTATAAGGTAAGGTGTCTATAAGTTAATTTTCAAAAATTTATGTAATTGTCGTATGAAATTTCCCCTTATAATAATTGCTGGAGCCGCGCATGTGCTAACTCATTACTCTATGTTTTGAAATAATGCTGAAGGAAACGAGTATTAATTACAAAGTTATTCGTTATGTTACCCATTATGAGTTACTTTCATTACTTTTTGTTGGGAAATAATGATACAGGTAAGGTGCATGCATAACAAGGTAATGAATTACTTTATCGCACCCATTACCAAAGTTTTCCTGGTTGCCTAAGGTAAAAGGGAATGGTCCAAGATAACACGCAAGACAACTCCCAATGATGCAGGGATAAGTCATCTATAGCAACTTTTATATGACAGACTCTGGTATTACTTCCCTAAGGTAAAGGGGACTGGTCACAGTTAACACGCAAGACATTTTCCAATGAGGCAGAGACCGGTCATCGATAAGACTTTTTATATGACATATACCGGTAAATTTAACATGGCGTTCTCATAGAAGAGGGCCAATTGACACAATTTAGACACCTTGTAACGTGTAAGGTGATGTGCCCAAAAATAGATTTTCAAATAAATTTAAAAATTAGTACAAAAGATTTTTCAGCTTTTGCTTAACCCTGTCTGCATAGAAATCCAGGTCTTACACTCAAAGGAAAAGCTTAATCATATTTATGATATGTTTTATTAATTATTGTCCAATGTAACGTTTCATAGTATTTATGAAACATTTCATCATATTTATGAAATGTTTCACTTTTTTGAAATGTTATTGTTCTCAGCAACGTCGCAAATATTAGTCCTTGCTGGGTATTTTTTTTGTGTCCCATATAAAACTAAAATTTAACTTTTCCTTAAATTTTTACGGGACTTTCATTAATTGAGCCTTATAATTTTATTTCCATATTAAAATACTTTTTTTAAAACATTTTATAAATTCGAGCTTTTTTATGATTAAATACGATTTCCATTTTTGTTGTAAATTTATTCAATAATATCGATGTTTCCGTAATACCGAAACCAAATAAAATACCGTTACCAGTAATGAAACCGAAATAAACAATAAATCTTTATTAAATGCTGCTTTCTATTCGGTTGCCAACCTATTAAAGTACTTACGGAATATTTTTCGAACATTTTCAAAAATGCTGGATCCGCCGCTGAGTGCACTATATTCAAGTGAGTTAACAGAGTGAAAACCCAAAATCTTCGTCAAATTGAAAATAAAGTTTTACCGTCTCTATTTTTACAATAGAACGTACACACAGAGAAATAAAGATGCCAACCGAATTGAAAAGTGTATAATTAATGGTATCAACTTATAAATTCAATTAGTTCAACGATATTTACATTAGATTTCTGAATATTTTAGGTGTTGCAACTAAAATTCTGTTTAATTAACCGAACTTTGTTGTGGGAATTAAAGTTAAGTTGTGTCAACCGTTTGAAATTCGTAATAACCGAATTTAAGTAACCCAATTTTAGTTGGCAAATAGCTAAATTTTTCTCTGGGTGTACAACAGACACAACACTTAGTACACCTTGAGAAAATCCTTAGTGTTGAATAATTCTAAAATCCTTATTGTTATAGTTTATTTTCAAATTACATTTTAAGTTACATTCAAATATTGTTATTATAATGCAGATCTGGATCTATAGTAAAGGGTGTCCCAAGAAGAGCGCAATTTTTAAATTTTAAATAAAACACAGATATTTAAAAAAAAATCGTGAAACTTTATTATATCGTAAAGGAGACAGAATGAGGTTATGTATGGAACAATATATATTGTGCAGATGGCCGCCGCGGCTTTGCTGGCATGCGATCTTTTAATGAAATTTTCAGTGACCGTTTTGCATGAATGCTGCGGTATTTCATTAATGCAGCGTCCAATTTCCTCTTTTAAGGCTTGAGTCGTCGTCGGCTTATTCGCGTAAACCATCGACTTCAAAAAACCCCAAAGAAAAAAATCTAATGGTGTTAAATCGCACGATCTAGGCGGCCAATTCTGATCAGCATTTTCATGTTGTCTCTCCAATACCCAATTCACGAACTCCCTTCGCTGTCCATGGTCAGCTGGCTTCAGTTCCTGAGTCAATTGAACTTTGTATGCATGAAGATGCAAATCTTTCGTCAAAATTCGCTGCAAAGTGGATTTGGAGACACCAATTTGCTGAGCTCGGTGTAGAATTGAGGTGGATGGATTTTGAGCGACATCATCACGTACAGCTGCGACATTTTCGGTCGATCGACCTGGTCGATGGCGCGTTGTTGTCTTTACATCACTAACAGACCCAGTTTCGGCAAATTTATCCATTAATCTCTTTACAGTTGACTCTTTTGGAGCATTATTGTGACCCCAAATTGATCGCAATTTGCGAACTGTAGCCGCAAAACTTTCACCATTTTGGTAAAACAATTTCACAATGAGAATGCGTTATTCATTCGTGTAGCGCTCCATTTTTACTAACCTCGTACCTTCTACTAGCAAACAATAACAATTGTTCAAATGTCAAACAATGACACTTCGAATGTTGCCAGATTTAAAAATTGCGTTCTTCTTGGGACACCCTTTATTTAATCAAATAAGTATATTTCAGCAAAAAAATAATTGAATCGGCTGTGTTTTTATTTTTTGTTTGTACTGTTAAAGACTAATGACGAAAGCGGATCAGTGTAGCCATAATTTGAATGTAGAACAGTGCCAGTGAAAAAATAGTGCTAGAAAGTGCTAGATGGAAAAAAGTACTAATAAAAGTGCTAGATTTTTTGCATATACATACATATTTCTATAGAACTTTCGATTTGTAAATTTATCTTTAAGATCCCGTTTCCTTAAGTTAAAAATATAAGATATTTTTTTCGAAATAGGAAACCAAAAAATTCAATGTTGTGTATTTATAAAAGGCGATTTATGTTTTTATTGATTTAAATTCAGCAATTTTTAGCACAATTATAGCTCAAATATTAAAGGATATTTTAATGACCTTGTAAGGATCATAACATTTTTCCTTTTTAAATATAAAACTTTAATCCTTGAGATTTACATATAAATTTGGTCACTTTCGAACAGAAATAGGCTTCGATTTATTGACTATAACCAGGGCAACCATAAATATACTGTATCATGCTTTTCCTGTGAGTCGTATTAAAAATAGATAAGCTATTTATGCAATAGGGTATGTTTTTGTATATTTTGCTCTAATAGCATATTTTTAGTTTCTTTAGATCATGATTTTGGTAAATAGTCTTATTTTTTTTGAGAAATTTTTGTAACAAAAGCATTTTTTTCAGCTTTTTTTTAATTTTTAGTTTTTTTTTTTAATTAGAAAAATTTTCAAAATTTTCTGTTTTTAGGGCATAAAATGGATTTTTGGATCCTATTTCTGGTTGCCCTGACTATAACTCAATCATAATAAAATTATTTAAGAAATAAAACTGTAAGTTTTCAAAGTTATAGCAGAAATTAAAAGAATTCTGTTATGGAGATATAACTCCGATGAGGTGAAATTCATCAGTAAATCCAAAAGTAATAGGGACACCAAGAAACATTGGTTTACTTACAAAAGGTTTTTTTTTAGTGTGATAAATAGACTTATACTTTAAATCTGCACCTAGTTAACTTCTGCTTTAAAAATATGTAGTTGTTTGGATTGTAATACAGTTTCTTTATTTTTAATGTAAATGTCAGTAATTTGTAGAACAAATTTAATTTTTTTAAAAAACAAACCACATCAAATGACTGTTTTATGATTTTACATTCATATTTTACAGTTGTTTTTTTGTTATTTAAAAAATGAAAAAATAAACATGTGTGGTTAATTTTTACTACAATTGTTAGTAATTTTTTGAACATTTAAAACAATTGACAAATGTTACTTGAATTTAATGAAATATTAGTCGTCCTTTCTTCAACTGAAATTTAATTGTTTTTTACTACAATTGCTGTCGTCGTTACCTAATAATAATATACATACCTAGTGAGTGTAAAAATAGTGAAAAAAATATATCATATCATTTTAAAAAAGTGCTGAATCACAAAAAAGTGCTAGATCTAGCATCCATTATGCTAAAACCTGACAACCCCGACGAGGATGGTTTTAAACATCGGTTAACACTAGGGTATTCAATTAATCGGGTTAATCGAGCAAATAATTAATCGGGATTGATATTTAATCGGTTAATAATCGGTTAATAAGAATTATTCTGTTAACCGAATAATTCAAATTTGAATAAATAGAATGGTTAATAATAAAAAAACACTTATTTATTGTTTTGATTTTATATTTTATTAATAAAAAAAGCAACAATTTGTAAGTAATAAAAAAATAAAGTAAATGAGATCCTTCTTTGTATACATATATGTGTTAATTAAAGGTTTTTAAAGAAATAATCTTTAAAAAAAGAATGTAATTCAAATGTTTAGCTTTTAAACGGTTCTTTTCTTTAGTTTTTATAAAACTTGACTTGGAGAAAACTCTTTCGCTGATTGTGGATGTTGGGGAAATCGAAAGTAGGGCATGGATAAAGAATGTTCAACTTCTCAGTTCTTTTCTTTGTTTTTTCTAAACATCTAAAATCCTCCATTATGCCATTAAAGCCCTTTTTAGAATTTTTTATATTTTTAATATTATTAATAGTATTATTTAATTCTGATAAAAGATTATTTTCATTAATATGAGAAGTTTCTTCTATTATCATGTCGTCATCCGAGTCATGATAAAGTTCATCATTAAACATTCTAGAAAAAAGTTGATTTCCAAACTCCTTAGTTTCAGTTTTTGAACTATATTTTAAAAAAGTATTGCTAGAAGGCAATGTTCCTGAGTTAAGGAATAAAATAAGCGTATTTAAAACTTTAACTCGACTATCATTTAGTCTGTACTTTAAGCTTTCAATTAGATCATTTGCAATATAATTGTTGGCCTTCTCCAAATTATTAATTAAAAATTTAATAGTTCCTTCAAATTCAATTAGAGAAGCAGACTCCTTACTTAGCTCTTTTATAGCGACGTCCAAAGGCTTTAAGGTTTAGGATAAGTTTTCCAAAACTTGTATTTCTAAATTAGAAAAAGGAATCAAATCGAAATCGGCTAGAGCAATGTTTACACATTTGAATATTCGAGGGAATTTGTCTATCATATTTGACAACCGATGACCAGCGATGTTTAACATCATGTATAAGTTGAATCTCTTTATTTGCTTGCAACTTTATATAATCCTGTAATTTTTGCTGTTTTTCATTCGATTTATTAAAAAGTTTACAGCACTTACGTACGTGATTAATGGCATTGTATAATTCTCCTTTAAGTTCAAATCATTTTCTACTTCAAAATCTACATTGTCACCATTATCATTATCTCCAACACCACCATATGGGTATGGGTTCCTCTAGACTTAGTGAATTCGGTGGCATGAGGGGGGCGACCTAAGGGGTCACATGAGGATAGCGCGAAGTCTTAATAGATGACCCGATTTCTAAGGTTGCGGACAGAGAGTGTCACCGGAGTAGGATCTTTGATAGATATTTTGATGTGTTGTTGTTTGACAGAGACATGTGGACCAATCAATCCTGGGAACCGGAAGATGGTTCTCAGTTGTGGTTCACTGATGGCTCTAAGCAGTCGAATGGGAATACGGGTGCGGGCGTCTTTGGACCAGGCTTCCAGCGTGCTTTACCTATGGGAAATATCCGTCCATTTTTCAGGCGGAGATTTTGGCCATCTGTGTCTGTGCAGGGGAATGCCTGCAAAGGGGAACTCGCAGATCTCGCATCTACATTCTTTCTGACAGTCAGGCTGCACTGAGGGCCTTAATGGCTTATAAGGTGTCGTCTGGGTTGGTCTTGGAATGCATTCAGACTCTCAATAGGCTCGGTAGGGGCAACTCTCTAACCTTGGGGTGGATTCCTGGTCATGAGGGGCATGAGGGCAACGAGAGGGCAGATTGTCTTGCCAATCGCGGGGCCCGAAGGCCTTTTATTGGTCCTGAACCATTCTGTGGAATACCTGCGGGGTATGTTAGGGAAACCCTCAGGGCATAGAGAGAGTCTGAATTCTCTGGTTACTGGGAAAACTCTCCTGGTCAGCGCCAGGCTAAAGATTGATCTCTTTTTCCAGTAGGGGGTCGAGGCGACTCTTGTCGCTTGAAAGGAGGTTTGGGGGTGGGGGGGGGGGGGGTTTGAGAACCCTGGCGTCGTACTTAACTGGACACTGTAATCTCAGATACCATCTGCACAAGAAGGGTCAATCGGACACGGATATGTGTAGGTTTTGTGAGATGGTGTCTGAGACCTCGGAGCATGTTCTCTGCTGAATGTCCCAGGCTTTGTGATAGGAGACTTAGGTTTCTAGGTGATCGCTTCATTTCGCCTTCCGACATCGCGAACATTTTGCCTAATAGGATAATTGGCTTTATAGCTAGCTTGAATCTGTAGGTAACTTTAGGCAGCACAAAAGACCTACATTGGTCGCGGTGCATAGTGCCTTCTGATCTAATCTAATCTAACACCACCATCACTGCAATCATCTTCACTTTCTTCTTCACTTTCATATTGCTGAATTTCATTTTAAATATTTAAAATATAAAATAAAATAGCCATATATAAAAAATACATAAAAATACAAAAACAAAGATAAATTTCGGTTAATCGGTTAATCGGTTAATCGACACAAATTAATCGGTTTATTTGTTATTTGAAAATCGTCAATTTTAAATTATTCGAACAGTTAACCGACAAAAATTAATCGGTTAACCGAATAACGGTTAACCGATTGAATACCCTAGTTAACACAGAAACAAGAGGTTATTCATGCCATATGAATAAAATTTGAACATATTTTGCCCGAAATTGTAAAACATTTTTGAAGTTATTCCTTTGTTTAAAAAATCTTTCTTTTACCAATGACCTCCTTATGAACAAAATCGTTATGAAAATTTCGTATCTTTTATAGTTTAAAAGTTTAAGTCACTTTTGTAAGGACACTTCAGTGAAATTTTCACTTTTTATGCCGTCATATTTTGGTTTCTGGGATCCAAAAGTTTGCGTTTTGCTAAGCTCTAATATTGGGCGTCATTTATGGAACCTTTTAATAAAATTGAAAAAAGTAAATCCGACAATGCAATGTTTTTGTCATAGTTTGATATGGAGTTTCACCTCAAAACAATATGAGTTAACAGAACTTAATAATTGAGGTGTTAAATTTTTAATTATAAATTTGATTTATTTTTATTTAACATATTAATTAAACAATAAATACAATTAACTTAATTTTATAAGCCTTGACTTAAAGGTGCATGACAAGATGTTGTAATATAAAGAATGACATTCCCTTCAATATTACAGCTACACCCTCTTTTGTAGTCTTACTCTGTAATAAAATATTACTTTTTTTTTGTTTTGTTTAAGAAAAAAAAAAGTAATTAATAATCATTTAATTATGACAACAAGTACAAATGTGAGTAGGGAAGACAGGGGTGTATACGCCTAATGTTTTTTATACAAAAGGCAGTCATTGTTGAACAAAAAGTATCTCTTAAGTTTATACAATTTATAAAATTTATTTTAAATATCAGAAGCTCCATGATACATTACAAATGCAATTGACCTAGGGCATTGTTTGTACACACACACACAGAGGAATAAAGTGCCAACCGAATTCAAAAGTGTAATTTAATGGTAACAACTTTCAAATTCAGTTATTACAACTAATGTAAATATTAGATTTCTGAATATTTTGGGTGTTGAAACTTAAATTCAGTTGAATTAACCGAACTTTGTTGTGAAAGCTAATGTTCAATTATACCAACCGACTGAAATTCGTAATAGCGCATTTGAGTCGTAGTAACCGAATTTCAGTTGGTAAATAGCTAACGTTTTCTCTGTGTGCACATATTCCATGGAGCCCATAACACATCACCATATTCAGATTTTAGAATTTTCAAAAAAAAATGTTCACGGTTTTAATTCACAAAAAAAAAAATTAAAAAAATTGGACAAGTATCTAATTTTGGAAGGCTCAATTTTCGGAAATTTTTATCGAATTTCTCTGATTCAAAAAGCATTCTATTTATATGGTTATTCTTTTGCTTATGCAATAAAGAAATACATATTTAAAAATCATGCATTTCTTACGCAAATGCAATTTTTAGATGCATTTTTATAATTACTCAAAATATGTTTAACATGGATAACTAGAAAATTTAACATTTTTTATGTAAAAAAATTTATTTTTTTTGTGTCGCGAATGAATATCATATAGTTTTCTCGATTTATTTTAAAAAACTTGATCCATTATATCCCATTTTTGTATAGTCTTTGTATTTTTAACAGATTTTTAAACAGTTTAAAACTTACAATACATTCTTTATAAACAAAAAGTGATGTCGTTAGGTTTGTCTGTCCAAAAAATGCATTTTTGATGCAAATGATTTTTTTTTTGATAAATTAACTTAAATAAATCACGTTTTTGTATTGTTAAAAGTGTGTTCTGAATTTAAAACTGTCTTAAAACCTGTTTAAAAAATCAAAATTACAAATTACAATATAAAAAAAAAATTTTGTATGGAAAAAATGGATAAGGTTTAAAAAAAAAATCGATAAAATTAGATGACATTCGCGTCACAGAGAAATTGAAATTTCTTTTTATAAAAAATGTTAAATTTTTTGTTTATCCATGTTAAAAAAATTTTGAAGGAGCAGAAAATGCATATGAAAATTGCATTTGCTAAAAAAAATGCATTTTTTTTAAATTTAATTAGTGTGAAATATGTGAAATATGAACGCTTTTCGATATAACAATTTTCAAGTATACGGCTCTTCAAAGTAACATATATGTAACGTAAAATACTATATAGGTAAAAACCTACTGCAAATGTAGTTAAAAGCAAATGAAATTTCATTTGAAAACAGGGTATCATATTATGTATCTTTTTTACGACACACGACAATGAAATGACACCTAAATCATTCTCGTTTTAACAGCGTAAATGTAAAACTCTTTGTTGCATCGGTTTAGTATGACATTTATAAACCATGAGATGAATAAACAAAATTAGTTCCATAACCGAAACGATAATGATCTAGGTGTCATTTCAATGTTGTGTGTCGTAAAACAGATACATAATTGATACCCAGGACAACTTACGTTTCAGTAAATTCAACTTAACATTGTCATTTGTTTTTTACTGTTCAAAAAATTAACCACAATTGTAGTAAAAATTAACCACATATGCAGTAAAAATAAAACAAACATGTATATGTTTTATTTTTTTAAATAAAAAAAACTACTGTAAAAACGAATGTAAAATATACTACAGTAATTTTATGTGGTTTGTTTTTTTAAATGAACTGCAATTGTAGTTAAAACATTAAATTTCTTCTACAAATTACTGTTTTTAACTTAAAAATGAAGATACTGTATTACAACTCAAACAACTACAAATGTTTACAGTAGAAGTTCACTGAGTGTACTTGTGGGATTCTTTTAACCGTGAAAAAATTGCCAGTTTATGACAAATTTAAAAACTGAATATGTATATATGTTATAGGCTCCATAGAGAATATAAATATGTTTTTAATATAAAGAAAATCGGAAGACATGAGGTCAAAAAAATGCCAATTTGTTGGTCTTATTTCAAAGAATGATTAATATAAAAAATCACTGGTGTCATATGTAGCAAAGACTTCCCAGTCTACCCTATATTTGAATAATTCAAATACAACTGACGATTATCATCATTTAAATATTGACTTTATTTAATGATGCGGCAAGTACGACTACGAAAATGTATGTATGGAGTGTTGGAGTATGTACTACCCAACCAAGTACTGGGTACATTTATATAACTTTAACATGATGTTCTTTTTTTTTTGGTTTTGGACTCAAGGTCATTTAACAAATATACATTTTTATTTGTTTCTTTGTTAAGAATTTCTATATTGACTATGTCAAAAAATCATATAAAAATTTATTTTACATACACATAAACATAACTACACACATTGTTAAATATTTACTTTATTTTATGCTTCTTTGATTTCTATTGAAAGTTGACCGAAGACGACCATGATGGAGTGATGATCACTAATAACATTTGTTCTCTATTCTGTTTAAATATGAATTGTGTTAGATTTTTGTTTTATTTGTATTTACTTGTGAAAAATTTCTTAGAGTTCTATAGATAGTTAGTCCAAAGGTCGTCTTTTAGCATTACACAGTGGGGTGTTTCACAAATGTTTTGGAAAGAATTCAGTAATTTCTTATTAGCTGATCAGATTGCCAGAAAACTTCACACAGCCATAATCAACATAATTTCAGGCTATTGTTTTAAAGAAGGCCCCACTAGATTCCATCAGTCGCTGATCAATTAGACTCCAAATTAGAACACCTTGAATACATTTCGAGAGCTTACCAACTTTGTATTTATCAACCGATTGCAACATTTCTGCATTTTAGCATATTTGCAATAACCTGGTCTGGGTTTTTACCCATGAAAAAAATCAAGTATGATTGCTGTGAAAAGTGTTGGTGATATTGACAATAAAAAAATTTCAATGCAATACATTGTGCACACTAAAATAATATGCCTCTAAACTTGAAAATTATAAAAAAAACGTTATTTTAGTAATGTTTTGGTCAAAAAGGTAGCAAGACTCTTTTGCCTCCAAATTAAACGTTTGTTTTGGAAGGCATATATATTATATATTATTATCCTCCCAGACCGAATTCGCCCATTTTTTTTTTATTAAAATTTTAACTTTAACTAATGAAAAACAGGTGCGGGTGATCAAATTAAGTCCAAATATGACATTTTTTTCATTTATTTAGATGTATACAAAATTTGCCAATGTGTTCTACTTTAGAGTCTAATGATCAGCGCCTGATATATCTAGTGAGTCCTTCTATTAAACGTTAGCTTGAAATTACGTTGATTATGGCGGTGTGAAGTTTCATTGCAATCCGATCAGTCAGTAAGACATAATATTTGTGAAACATTATTACTTTTTTTTTTCATTTCTTCAAATATGGCAGCATTATTCTTTTTTTTAATTTTTTCAAATGTGGACAAAATATGCCTATGGTGTCCTACTTTAGAGTCAAATTCATTAGTGCCTGATAGATCTAGTCGACCTTCTCTGAAACGTTAGCTTCAAATTACGTTTGTTATGGAGGTCTGAAGTTTCATAGCAATCCGATCAAGCAGTAAGACAAGACAGAATTATTTCCTAAATATTTATTTCCCAAATATTTGTGAAACACCGCACTGTGCATTCGTTGAATAAAAATATCTTAATGAAGGAAGTTGAAAGAATGCAAATATTTACTTAAAGTACTATAATATTGATTAACTATTGGCCATTGCTTGGCAGGAAATCATACATAACATTGAATTTATATTTAGATTTTCGTTAGATATGTAATTAAGGATGTTAGTCCAACACAGAGAGAATTCCTTGGACGAGGTTTAATGAAATTTTTTCACTAAACTACTGAAGTTTTCTTCATAATGTGAATGAAAAATTTCATGAAAAATCTTCATAGTTTTAATTAAACTAATTTTAATGAAACTTTTTCATTAGTCGTATGAAGTTTTTAATAAATAATATGACATTTTTTTATAAAATTTTATGAAAAACAGCACTAATTTAATAAATGTTTCAATGGATGAATTCCACTGACAATTCATAGATATAATGTAAAAATTCATTGCTTTCATGCAGATAATTGTCTTAGTGAATCTAGACTAGGCAGTCCATACTTCACTCATACTTCATTCAACTGAACCCTCTCGGATTTCAATAAAATTCACCATTAATGTTGACTACTGTTATGTTTAGGTTACTGCACAGTGGATAAAATTTGATTTTTTGAGCATATTTATTTACAGCTTACGGTTTTGAACGAATTTAAAAAAAACACTATTATTAATAAATACAAATATTTGAACTCGAGGTCTTGTCTTTTAGTAATTAATTTATTTTTCAAAATTTCAACATTCTTCGAATGTCATCTTCTGAAAATATTTAATGTTTCCATAAAAAAATAAACCTTAAAAATATTGTTGTTATCACAATCTCATCTATTATTGCACATGACGTTTGTAATAATAACTATATTACAGTAGAAACTCGATTCTTGCACGTAATGAAAAACCGGGCTCGGTGCAAGTTTCGAGGCTGTCGCAAGTACCGAGTATTAATTTCCCATACACAATAAAAGGCACATACATCTGTTTAGAATCTAAGTTTAATAATTCAATTCAAAACACTTAAGTTCAACGCATTCGTATA
>CM037855.1:115909976-116018242 GCA_021234595.1 Delia radicum | reverse complement strand
AAAAGACAAAAAAAAACAAAACTCAATGCATATAAAGCAAAAAAATATTGGAAAAAAGTAAAAGTAAAAAAAAACTTAAAAAGCCAAAGAGTATTTAGCTAAAGAGTTTGCAAGCACCTCAAGCCGTTAACAGTCTTATAAAGTACATTTCGAACTATGACCGAGGAACTGTTAATAGTGCTGTTTTTAATGCTTATTTTGTCTTATATAAATTAAAAGGTGTGTGTTACTTAGTATTAATAAGCAGAGAATATATTGAAAAAAACATTTGTCTTGCAAATTTAATTAAAGCTTATAATTAAAAGTAGCACTAGTAACAAACATTTTAACATTTTCTACCAAAACTCTAAAAATCCAAGTTCAGCTATTTAGAAGACACGGGTAGGAAAAGCTAAAGGGTGGTTAAATTTCAAGGGCCGATGTTGATTTTGAATAAAACACAAACTATTTAGGAAATTATTGTAATTTTATTTATATATGATATATTGGTATTACTCAATTATGTATGGAACAAAATATCGGCCAAATGGGCGCCACGACCACGGCGGCACACCTCTATCCGATGGTCCAAATTTTCGATGACGCTGAGGCATAATGGAGGTTCTATGCCGTTAATGTGCCGAATTATCTCATCCTTTAGCTCTTGAATTGTTGCTGGCTTATCGACTACACCTTTTCTTTCAAATAACCCAAAGAAAAAAGTCCAACGGTGTCAATCACATGATCTTGGCGGCCAATTGACATCGCCATTACGTGAGATACACGCCATTGAATTTGTTGCGCAAAAAGAGCCATTGTTTCGTTAGCTGTGTGGCAAGTGGCACCGTCCTGCTGAAACCACATATCGTCCACATCCATATCTTCCAATTCGGGCATAAAAAGTTCGTTTTATCTCACGATAGCGAACACCATTCACAGTAACTGCCTGCCGGCCTCATTTTGGAAAAATACGCCCGATGATGCCGCCAGCCCATAAACCGCACCAAACAGTCACTCTTTGTGGGTGCATTGGTTTTTCGACATCACTCTTGGATTCTCATTCGCCCAAATGCGGCAATTCTGTTTATTGACGATTCCTCTGAGGTAAAAATGTGCCTCATCACTGAAGAAGATTTTTCTTCGAAAATTGATCATCCACTGTTGCCATTTCTTGCCACCATTCTGCCCATTCACGACGTTTGGAATGGTCAAGAGGCTTTAGTTCTTGAGCCAATTGCACCTTGTAAGCGTGTAAATGCAAGTCTTTATGCATAATGTTCATCAACGACGTGCGTGAGAGGTGCAATTGTTGGGCACGACGACGAGTTGAGGTGGACGGCTCTTCAGCCACACTAACGCGAACAGCAGCAATATTTTCTGCAGTACGAGCTGTACGAGCATGCACTGGTGTTCTCACATCTTCTACAGACCCGGTTTGCTCGAATTTTTCCACGGTTTTGCGATTGTACGCACATTTGGACGATCAAATTGACCAAAAAATCACGAAGTGCACGAAATGCATTTTGATTTGAACGCCCATTTTCATAATAAGTCTGGATAACTTTAACACGTTGTTGGATTTGGTATCTCTCCATGGTTCAATTGAGTAAGTCTGAAATAGAGAAATGTCAAATAAAATTCGGAAAAAACTTGGCGTTTAGGTGTGGTTCACATTCAACATCGGCCCTTACAATTTAACCACAATTTACAAAAAAAAAATTTGTTTTTTTCTGATTACAAGTCAAAATTTTTATTTAAAAAAATTTTAAAATTTTTCATTGATTTAATGAATTTTTTTTATGAAATTATGAAAAATCATCAAAAAATGTTAATAAAAAAATACCAATATTAAAGAATTTTTCATTCAGTTAATGAAATTTTTCATTAAACCAATGAATCGATTTTATGAAATCGTTTCATTAATACTATGAAGGAAAATTCTATCAGTGCAGTAGCCCAATCGATTTTGGCCAAATCCTTCCGCAATCAAAGAATTTGCAGCAAAATGGAATCAATGTGTTTTTGAATATTTTTGCATAATTTGTTACAAATGCATATTTTTGCATATTTTGCTATAAATACATATTTTAAGGTCTATTTGGCCATTTTTTTGTTGCATATTTTCAACTTAATTGCATAATTCTTAATTTTTAATAAGAATTAAGCAAAAGGAAGCATTTGTAACCCTTAACATACACAGATAGAATTTCGTGGGCAAGTTTTAATGAAATTTTTTCAAATTTGTTAATCGTTATGAAAAGCTTAATAGTTTTAATGAAACTGTTTCTAATGAACTTTTTCATTAGTCGTACGAAATTTTTAATAAATAAAATTAAAAGTTTCGTTAAATTTTTATGAAAAACTGCATTCACATGATGAAAAGTTTCAATGGGAGAGTTTCAATGACATAATGCAAAAATTCATTGAGATTTTTTCAGAGAATTTTCTCAGTGTAGTTATTATCTAGTTGTCATCTGTTAGACATTTATAGGGCAACGAAAATAAGCTAGAGCTTGTTTTTTTTTTTTATTGTGAAGGATAGAACTATTTAGACTTAATACAAGTTCTAATCATGATATTATGAAAATTTTTAGCTATATTTGTTAAAGCTTTTTTTTAGCTTTTTTTTTTATTAGCTACTTTTTGACTTTTTTTCTTTAAAAAGTAAGTTATTTTAGCTTTTTTTTGCTATTTTTTAACAATCGGTTGTTTGAAAGTAGTATTTATTTAGTTCAAAATTTAATGTTTGGTTAAAAAAAAAAAAATATTTTGATGGACCAATTGGATTGCAGCTTAGGAAAAACAATTTCCCTATTGCAATTTGCTTGACTGACGAAGTTCCCCAGAACAAATTTTTTGTTTGTAGTAGCAGTTTAAAACAAAAAGTTATGTATTGTCGCTCCCCTGGTCATGATTATACTAAATGTAAAACAATTTTTTGTTAAATTTCAAAAAGTTAGGCAAATATACAAAAAAAAACATGTAAATGATTACAAAAATGATGTAATTTCAAAAACTGTAAATGAGAAAAATATACTTATTTTTAAATAACTTAGTACGCCGGATCTAATCTGTCAACAGAATGGATCAAAATTGATTAATAATTTTTTGTTAAAATTCGACCTATTCTGAAGGCTTTATTCTATTTAAAACTTCGGGTTCTGATGCGATCTTTTGCCCAGCTAAAATAATTAATTTGTTTTATTTTTGTAAATATACGGAGGTTGGAAGCTCGTTATAAATTAATAATAAATAAATTTTCTCTCATTTACATTTTTTGAAATAAGAATAACGCGGTTTTTATATTACATCATTCGCCACAATTTTTCGTATATTTGTTCTGCAAAAGCAATAATTGCTGAGTACTAAAATAAATAAATGAAATACAATGATGATTTAGAAGCAGAGAAAAAATATGATTGAACATGATTGCCGACAAAAAATTATCCTATTATGATCCTAACAATCATAAACATGATTCTGGCTGATCATATTATGATCACTGGGAACGATTTTATCATCATCTAGAATATAATATGATTATGAGAATCATATTATGATGATGCTCTTTTTTTCGCGAGCATTTGGGTTACACTTTCGCTTCAAACTAGTAATTTATCAGTAATAAATCAGTAATTTTGTACACAAGCATTATTTTTTTTATTGGTCAGTTTTTCGAATGTTCGAAGGTTTAAGGCAACAATTTTCCAAGATGATTTTAAACAATGAAAAAAAAATAAGATCAGTAATATCTATCTACACTCCAAAAAAGTGACAAAATGAGTGATTTTAGTATGTACCCTTCCCAAACTTGAAAGTTTTTAGATTTTTTTCTGTTTTTAGTAACCGCCTATCAATTATTCATAATTTTCGCCACGCATTAGATAATATACAAATTTTTAATTTTTTTTTTTAACTTTATTTAAAAAATTGATTACATTTTCATATTTTTATCTATCCAATCCAAATACAATGATACTTGTGTATAAACATTGGGATAACGTTTAAGACCACAGGGGGAATAGGCCCATGATGCAATACCCACCAATAATGAAGTACCATTTTTACGTTCAGTAATCAAAGGACCACCATGATCACCACTACAAAAAGATTGACGTGGTAACTGTTTAGTGCAGACCATACGTTCATCCAATATTAAATCTTGTGGCACCAATTGGCGACATTGATTCCAATCAATAATATTAACCATCATTTTGATTATATGATATGCATAATCCGGAAACCAATTGTCACTTGACCATAACCATAGAATGATACTTCACCAGAAGGAATTTCATTAGGTTGTGGTAATGATGGTGGTCTTACCCATTCAGTCCATACAAATGGTTCGGCGACATGTATTAAAGCAATGTCAAAATGTGGTTCACCGACAATAAATTTTTCATGTTTAATAGCAAAATCTACTTCGCGTTTTTGCCATTCAGCAGATGCTAAGTTTGTGATAAAATACATGCCACCTATGGCACCCATTCCTTTGGTGTTTTGAGCACAACTAGCAGCTGTAAGAATCCATTCCGGAGCTATAATCACACCACCACATGTTATATTACCGCCAATGGGCTTATTATATCAACGTTTACTGTATCAGTTAAGGCTATCATGAAAGTGATATCATCGTCAAACGGAGCGTTTATGCCTTTGATAACGCCTTGAGATTGAGTTATAAAATAAGTAGTATTAATCCGTATATTGCTTTCATGGCGATTCCAGAAATGTCACTGCTATCAAAATTAATTTGCAAATCTTTAATATACATTTTTATAGAAACTTGATAGTGACATTTTAATGGTTAACTTAGACTAACAAAGTACCTTATAAAAGAGTGTTTGCATTTGCGAGACCGATACATTGTTTTCTTCCGAAAACGTCCGGCCTGTAGTATTTTCTTCAACTCAAAATATTATGTCAGTAACAAGAATATTTTAATTCTACTTTTAACTGAATTTAACTAATCTTAACAATATTTTTTAAATATGTTTTAAACTAACAAGGAAACTAACTACACAGTGCACAATTTGAAAGCAGAAATTTGGTACATGAATATAGGATATACTTTCGTATCTGTCACCAAAATTTGGGTGGAATAAATACAGGGGTTGGCTAAGTTAGTATGGGCATGTAAAATGTATTGAAAATGCACTTAAATGTTTTACAATTGGTCTGATATTTGGGCAACTACGCAGAAAAAACTAAAAACGGGTTTCAATTAAACAAGTTATTGAATCAATATTCTTTTTAATTGATTTTTGCACCTATCACGACAATCAATAATATCAATTAAAACTTTATTACAAATTAAAAAGGAAAAAAGTTATAAATAACTGCTACAATGAAAATACGATACTTCACAAAAAAGTGTGTAGTGGACCGATACGTTGGTATGTGTGTTTTTCTTAATGCTCCGTCTGTTTGTATGTTTGTGTGTGTGCTTGTTTTGTTTGTAGACTTCTAATGCATTTGGTATTTTATACTGAAAATTTTCTATTTATGCATACAGTGTATGAAATGAATTACGTCTAAAATAAAATATGTATTTATATATTTTAATTCAATTAAAATATTATTTGATTCAATTAAAATATTTATTTAGAAATAAATTTAATTCGAATCAATTCTTTAATTAGATATTTTAAGTTGATCATTTTTTCTGTGTATTTTATAGTATGCCTAATACCTGCTGTCGGAAAATGATCAAATCGGTTATATGCATTCTGAAGTTATGTGTATAAAAATATGAACTTGTTTTAGATTGTTATATACTCAGGAAATCTTCCTATTAATTAATGCGGATTTTTAGCAGATTTTTGTAAAATCAACCCCAATTAATTTCAATAAAAAAAACGACACAAAAAGGCCTATTTTGCATAAACAGTAGAAAGAGTAGAAATTTAAAATTGGTTTAGCATACATAAAACTTTTAAGGGTAAACTAACATTTAAAATTTTCAACTTCCAATGGGAATCCTGAAATAAACACTGTCATGATCACGGCAACAGCGACTTTTCATGCAAATGCATGTTTTTAGACAGTAGCCCAATATCGATTTTGAACAAATCCTTTCGCAATCAAAGAATTTGCAGCAAAATGGAATCAATTTGTTTTTGAATATTTTGCATAATTTGTAACAATGCATATTTTCAATTTAATTGCATATGTTTGTAAAAATTAAAAACTAAATTTTAATAAAATTAAGCAAAAGAAAGCATTTGTAACCCTTTAACCTACACAGAATAGAATTCTTGGACAAGTTTTTAATGAAATTTTTTTTAAATTTCTAATCTTTATGAAAAAAGCTTCATAGTTGCAACCGTGGCAACACTGTATTTGGCGAGATGATAGAAACGGTTGTTGCTCGCCACCTGATGGAGAGTTGGCGAATTATTGAAGCTTTATAGTTCAGCCCTGATTTATTATTTTAGTTCGGTGGGGTTAAGTGCTATGGGAACACCGAAGGTGGGCGCTTCGATAAGTATGAAGCTATTATTTTTCTGAATCGATGTTGTCGTCGCCGGGAATCGAACCCCTGGATCATCGTGTTGTAACAGTCCAACGCGCTAATTATTACCACAACGTAGGCCGTTTTAGTGTGAAAAGTCCGAAAAACTAAACTTTCTTATATATGATGCATTTTCACCCTACAAAGGATTATTAGTAAGAATTTAAAAAATAAAAGATTTTCAGAAAATGTATGAAAACCAAATAAATTGTGAGATTTATTTGTTCGGTTTTTAGATCATGACAATTTTTCTCTAAATTAACAGAAAACTTATAATTTTTATGATAATTACTTTGACTATTAGAAAAAACACAGAAAAAGTTATTAGACACTAGCATGAATGGAATGCATTTTCTGACCCACTACGGTCTTCATCAACAATTCTTCGTGCCATTAGTGTTAATCGTAAATATCTTCTATTTAACTGACACGTTAAAGGAATTGGGTGACTTAAAATCCCACATTACTCTGTGTGTTGAGTTAGAATGAAATTTACCACGAACGATTTCTATTTATAGTGTGTTTGTTTTCTCTAGTCATTATCATAATCGCCAGTTTAACTTTCAGTTAATCTTTTTTAAATGTCAATTCTTTTCTCTAATGTCATCATATACTGTTCTTCTACATAAGCAAAGCATATCAACAAACATTAAAGAATTTTTTGTTTAATACATATGTCGAGCATATACATTAAACGATTTCTACACTGTACCTGGTGAATGGTTTAATAGTGAATTTTATCGTTGATCTATAAGTTTATTGTGAGATTTTATTTGTTCGGGTTTTAGATCATGACAAGTTTTTCTCTAAATTAACAGAAAAATTAAAATTTTTATATGATAATTTACTTTGACTATTATACATTTATACATATGCATTATAAATAGCATGATAAAATTTGGACGCAGATCGGATAACTATTTCCCCGTGCCCCAAAGAGGTTAAAGGTCGATGTTAGAAACTATCTATTTGAATAGGAATTTATAAGGAATTGTATTTGACTCGTAGATTTGTAAGGAAATAATTACACTTGTTTTTATATGTGTATTTGTTAACAAAAAATTTCACCTTAACTCTTCTGTGCTCAGTTGGTCATAAAGTTTATATATTAAATACTGTAGAAACGTTTTTCAATTTTATTCCATAATCTGAGATGTGCTATCAAAATAATTATGAAAATTAAATATCATTAACCCTTTTTCTTCCATTCGGGTTAACATTGCTTATTCCTCAAATAGTTTAATAAACTAAATTTTAAATAAAAAATGTACACAAAGTTTCACTTTTTTAATTAAAAGCTATTGTTTAAACCTGTAATTTGTAGTAAGTAAATACGTAAAAAATAAAATATGAGATACTAACTTATAATCACCTAAAATTTGGTAAATTTGCTTCTTTAGAAACAGCAATCTACTATTAGAAACAGAAAAATAACTGAACCCATTTGGTTTTGGAATGCTTATGTTAACTAAGTTTTCGCAAATTTTTAGCAAAAGATTACGGTTGTTTTGATTTCAGGTATATTTCAAAAACTTTTAAAATTTTTTAATAAAATTAATTCATTAGCAACATTTTTTGAGTTTGGAGTGTTGCTCTCTAATAAAAAAAACTTCATATAATTTTTTTTATGAATTAAGATCAATTATGTATTGAAAATTTCGTTTTTGACTATTTCTGTTTCGAATTGAAGACATTTATATGGAAATTCCCATTTTACTAATCACAAATTTTCAATATAATAAAACACTTTTCCAACCAACATATTTTTGTTTAGAGAGAACCATAATCTATCTATCATATTGCATTCCCCAGTTTCTGCAGATTTTTTAAATAAAAAACTCTCCAACATGATTTTTTTTTTTTTTTCGATAATTTGATGCTTAAATATTTCTTAGACTTCAAGGTCTGCTTGTTGTTACATTGTCTACACACAAGAAAAAAGAATTAGAAAATCAAGCAGAAACAACATTGAATTAAATAGAATCAGCTTTAAAATCAAACAAAGTTGGTTTTGTATTTAGTTTAAATATGTTAGTTCTTATTTTTAAAATGCGGAAATGACATCTATAACGTTCAAATATTATTTTAAGTACGAACAAGTTTAGAATCATATTTACTCTAATAAGATTCATACTTAATTTAAAAATGTTCATAAAAAATATGATATTAATTTAAGTATGAAATAATAATGATTTAACTATGAGTTTTTTCTCTGTGTAGATGTCGAAATATTCAAAAAGTATAAAATTGTATTTCTAGGGCTTACAGGAGTAACATAATTCACTAGCTTTGTAAAATTTTATCGTGTCCATGCTTTATATTCATTCTTTTACAAAAGTACTCAAAGTTATGCCATTAATTTTATTTTTTACTAAATCTGTAGAATTTTAAATCTGTGTTGGTGATTATGGGAAAATAATTCTTTTCTCAGTCAGGGAAATTGCATCCATTTTCCGTAAATTCTTCCTATTATAGATTATCATCTTTTGTAGTTGCTGCAATTAATTCTATAGTCGAATAGCAAAAAAAACCCAGACTAAATTGTGTTATTGATTGGTATTGAAGTTTTTTGAAAAACTTTTTAAAATTTATGGTTTTGCAGATAAAATCTAATAGTAGTAAAAACAGAAAGTTTTCCAAAAAATTTAAATTTACTGTTCACACTTCATTAAGCTTTTATTACTTTAACTAAGTTACAAATTTGGGCTAATTTCGACCTCAAACAACAAGGGTTAATGTTAACTTATTATAAAGCTTTTCCATTTTACATTTTTTGGACGAATTTATAGACAAATATTAACAAATAAAACGTTGCGTATGTTAAGTTTTAAAAGTGCTAAGAAACTGGGTCATTTAGGCCCTATGTCCACAGAAGGCTTTAATTTTTCAAACCAGTGTAGTAATTTATAAAAGAATTCAAGAACAAATAGACAACTTTTAATAAAATTACTTAATAAAAATACAGGAATACTAAAATATGACCTTTGACCTCTTATGGGCGGCTTAAAGTTGTCCGATTATGCTCGAATGTTGACCATAATCGTCACAATATACCGCGCGAAAATTGCCGACACTCCGAAGTTGATTTTTTAATGCCACCCTAATGCTAACACAGAAAAAACTAAAAACGAGTTTCAATTAAAAAATTTGTTGAATCAAGTAATATTTTAAAAAAAGTTATAAATAACTTCTACAAAAAAAAAATATGAACTCACAAAAAAAGTGTGTGATCTATACGTTGGTATGTGTGTTTTTTGCAATGCTGAGTCTGTTTGTGTGTGTGCTTGTTTTGTTTGTTAGCTTCAAATGTATTTGGTATTTTATACTGAAAATTTTCTATTTAATCTTTAATTAGATATTTTAGGTAGGATATTTATAATTTTTTCTGTGTAATGACCGATTTTGATGAATTTCTATTTTAAATATTTACTGAAATGAAGAATTGTTTTGTCCAAAAATCGGAATATATATAATACATTCCATGTGTATTTTTGGTACTTCTGTGATGCGTTTACCAATAATTCAATTGCAATACATAAAGTCACAAAAATGCTTGCAGTTAAATAAATGGCGAAAAAAGGCAGTTAAAATTTATAGTTCTCAATAATGCAAGCGCGGATTCAGAAAAATGTTTTGGGGAGGAAAGTATTTTTGATTAACGTTTCTTATCTTTTTATCATTTTGTATTGAAAAATTTTATTTTGGGGGAGGAAATGTCGCATTATCCCTTCCCCTGAACCCGCGTCTGCACTAACAACATTTCGTAATATCAAAAAATAATATAAAGCCTCAACTTCCAAGAAGTCCCACGAATATTGTGGAGCTTAATAAAATTTGGTAGTTTTACTTTTTTATTCTTAATAAGACAATTAAAAAGACAATTTCTTGGATTAAATAAATCATGGAAATGTGTAGGGTACATACTTAAAATTGCCATTAAATAATTAAAAACAAGACTGATTTGATATAAAGGCAATTTATTAAAAACTAAATTCAAAGGATTGCCATATCCCACTTTGTTTTCATAGTTAGAAAATGGAATTTTTTAATTAGGAAATCTATAAATCTGCAACTTTAATGTATAGTAAAACTTAATATAGCCCCCTCACAATAACAAATGGGGATGGCAGATTCCTTTTACTTGGAATATATGTTTTCGCTTGGCATCAAAATTACTAAAAAAAATTGTGTAATTTTGGACACATTTTACCATTGTGCCTTGTTAGTTTTATTATATAGCTCAAATAATAGGCCACATTAGGGAACATTCCCTTGCCTATTTAAATTAATATTGTTAATAAAAAATATATATTTTCAAATGTTTTGTGAATTCCGGTACCAGTAAAATAACTCCCAAATGAAATAAGTCCCAATGAAATAACTCCCAATGAAATAAGACACAAAAAAAAATGAAATTAGTCCCTATTTTAATAAATGAAATAACCTCCAAAGAAAAAATTAAATAAGCCCCAACATTTGGGAGGTATTTCATAGTAATAAAATAATTCCCAACAAAGAATAAAACAACTCCCAATGAAAAAAGTCCCAAAAACATGAAACAATATCGAATTCTGCGATTCGCGGCGCATGCAATCGTGGCCGTATAGGACGCAAACCACGGTGGCGCCGCATTACGCGAAACGCTGCCGTGGACATTATGCCAATTTTTGGGTGACATAAGGTCCATGTCCATTATACTCCAGTGTGGAAACAGATCAGTAATTTTGAAGATTTTTTTGTGTCGCACGCAGAATAAACTTTATTTCGCGAAGCCGCCTGCCGCGTTCTACGGAGGAAAAAAACCGCTAATAACGGCCGAAGGCCGCCACACAGAAACACTTGTTTTTTACAAACTACTTGATGTCTTAAAAATATAAGATTTCAAGGGATTCGACATCTGATTTGAAAAACAAGTTCTTCGGGTGGCGACCTTCGGCCGCTCCTATGGGTTTTTTTTCCTACGTAGAACGCGGCAGGCGGCTTCGCGAAATAAAGTTTATTCTGCGTGCGACACAAAAGAATATTCAAAATTACTAATCTGTTTCCACACTGGAGTATAATGGCCATGGACCTTATGTCACTCAAAAAGTGGCATAATGTCCATGGACTTTATGTCATTTTGATTTGAGAACATAATGTCACATTGCAGAGTGTCATAAATTTCATGGACATTATGTCATTGGACGTTATGACATACCACCCAAAATTACCAAAATTCTAGCAAGAACTGCGTTCCTTTTGGTAAAATAGCTCATTGTATTGCTATTATTTAATTTACGACAATTTTAAGACAAGAATGCATAAAATTTACCAAAATGTAATTTTAATAGATATGAAATTACTGCCAACAAAAATGAAATAACTCCCAACGATAAAATCACGTTTAAAATGAAAATGAAATAAGTCCCAACAAAAGTGAAATAACTCCCAATGCCTAAAAGGAGTGAAATAACTCCCAACAAAACCTGGTTGGGAATTATTTCATTTGGGAGTTATTTCATAACAAAATAATTTCTAACAGAAGATTGTGAAGTAAGTCCTAACGCATTGCGAGTTATTTCATAATGAAATAAATCCCAATTTATATGGAAAATTTTTGGGAGTTATTTCATTCTTTTTTTTTTGGGAGTTATTTCACTGTGCCGTGAATTCCGCCATAATAAGTAAAGTTAAAGGGTGGAAACGAAAAAATTTTACCATTTTAAAATCTTAATATTATAAACACAAAAAAAAAATTAGAAACAAATCTAATATCACAAAATAAGAACGAGACTCAAAAGATTTTGCGAATTTTCGCTTATTTACTGTTAAACTCAATGTTACGTTTTGGACACTTATAATTAAAATTTTGCGCTCAGTTTTAATTTTAGAAACTACAGATTTTTGTTTAATTTTTGGAAAGTTCAGACGCTTTTTGAATACACTAGCCCATTTCTAATAAAAAATTTTTATTATTGGTGTTTCAAAACGGCATTGTCATCTATTAACATTTGGGTAAATTTTTACATTATCGTTCATGACGATAGCTGCTCAGTCTCATGTTTAGGTGTTTAGGGGTAGCTAAGTGGGGACAGACATGACCCCAGTTTACGTTTTTTCGTTTTATTTAAAGTTACTATAAAACATATTTGGTATCCAATGAAGGTTTTTGAAGATACATTTGATTGGTGTACACATTTCAAGAATTTTGTTATTAAAAAAAAATGTGTTTTGAATGGCATTGAATCTGTTGTTTTATTAAGAAATTTTAACTCTAGTAAGCTAAAAACAATGCATAGTAATGCGTATTTAATTTAATCGAGGCGGTGTCTGAGCTTTTTCCGATATTCGAAATCTTTCGGTTGTTATGAGACTTTACGCAAAATAATTCAAAAATGTGGCAACTCTGTGTCTACTATATAGGAAATACGGGCATCAAAAAAAATTTTTTTTAGTACTTTAACCCAGAGTACAAATAAATAAATATAGCTTTCTTAAATTAAAGACAAGTTTTCATACAAAAACAAACAAATTTTAACTTCAAAATGGCGAATGACTTTTGTAAACTATGTTAGTCGCATAATATTTGAATTTCTCATTTGAATACTAATTTGATGTTGTATTTTCAGTATTCAATACTACCCATCCTTTATGGCGGATGATTTAAAAACAAAAACTGATGGAATTTGTCTAAATTATTTGTCGGTAAATGAGATAGTGTTGCCAACTAAAAATCTAATATTTAAAAATAACGAAAACAATATGTCTGATGAATTTTTTAAAAGTCATCCGAGAATTTTTCAAATCATCGTACGGTATTTTGACAATCTACCTTAACCGTTAAAATTTCACTATCAAATTTATAATTTTCCTATAAAAGCTTAGCGAACAAAATTTTTATAGTAGTGCCATTTTTGAATCGAAATGAAAGAAATATACGGATTAATACTACTTTTCTTCGTAACTCAATCTGAAGGCATTATAAAAGCCAAAAACACTCCATTTGGCGATGATATCTCTTTTATGATAGCCTTAACTGATGCGATTGATATTGATATACATAAACCTATGGGAGGAAATATAACGTGTGGTGGTGTGATTATAGCACCGCAATGGATTCTTACGGCTGCTAGTTGTGCTAAAAATACCACAGGAATGGGTGCCATAGGTGGCATGTTTTTTCCCTCACTGTTATCATCTAACCTATGGCAAAAGCGTGAAGTGGATTTTGCTATTAAACATGAAAAATATAAAGTCGGTCAAGCACATCATGATATCGCTTTAATACATGTCTCCGAACCGTTTGTATGGACTGAACGGGTAAGACCACCGGCATTACCACAACGTAATGAGATTCCTTCTGGCGAAGTATCATTCTATGGTTATGGTCAAGTGACAATTGGTTATTCTACTGAATTTGCCTCTGATATAAGAAAAATTAAGGTTAATATAATGGATTGGAATCAATGTCGCCAGTTGCTGTCACAAGCTTTAATATTAGACGATCGTATGGTCTGCACTAAACAGTTACCACGTCAATCGTTTTGTATTGGTGATTATGGTGGTCCTTGGTTACTGAACATAAAATGGTACTCCCTTATTGGTCGGTATTGCATCCTGGGCTTATGCTCCCTGTGGTTTTAAGCAATATCCTAATGTATACACACAAGTCTCATTGTATTTGACGTGGATAAAGAAAAACATGAAACTGTTCGATTACTAAATTTTGAAATAAAATATGAAAGTGCAAAAAATTATATTTACGAATTTTAAATTATTTTTAATTGTTACTGCTAGCGAAACGAAAAAAGAATTTGATTGAATGAAAATAATAAAATCCATGAAATTTTTTCACAAATCCGAAAACAATTTTCTTACTTTTTATGAAACTAGATTTTTAATGAAACTTCTTGTTTTGTTCCTCACACTTAACATGGATGTGAAAAAAAATCGATGGGCAGCACTTTAAATACATTTGAATACAAACTGACAACTTATCGAAGTTGAAAACATTAAAAGAGTTAACGCTTAACATGCCCAATGTCAAATTTTGTATGGGATTTCGTAACATGTATAGGAAAAAAACCAAAAAAAAAAAAACTTTTAATAAATAATATAATATTTTTTATACAATTTTATAAAATGTCAGTCAAAAATATATTCAGTGCAACTTAATAACTTCTATGCAATAATACATTGATATCATGCATATAATTCTCTCAGTGTGTATCTGCAAAAAGTAAACATTGCTCCAAAATAATTAAAATGGGAAGCGTTTTTAATTATTTATTTGGCCATTGGTAACAATACCAAATATAAAATCGTATATGAGTCATTCCATGTCAGACCCAACACCTTTTTTATAACACCTCTTTCGATTTATTTTAAATTTGCCAGACGTATTAAACATTAAAAAATATTTTAGCCGTGTTTCCAGAAAAAATTAAAATTTTTTTTGAAAAAGTCAAAATCGAAAATCGTGAAAAATTTTCCGACATGACAACTTTTAAACTAATGTTTTTCTAAAACTAGTGAATGGATTTTAAAGTTTAATACCTTATTTTAAAGGTATTTGAACCTTCTTTTTAAAAATTATTTATTTTTGTTTTAATTTATTTTTTTTATTTTTAAAATTTGGTTTTTTTTTTACTTAATTTCCGTTTTCCACCATCTTCGAACAATTCGAAAAATCTGAAAAAAAATATTTTCTTAAAGCTTAATATAACCTTAATATTAACTGTAAATTTCAGAATGGAAGTCGAATGGATTCATTTTTTCCGATTTTTTCCATTGTAGTACATAACACGAAACATTTCTCACTAAGAGAAAAAACATTATAAAAAACGTGACCAAATAAATAAAGAAAGGGTCAAGCGAGGCAGATAGGGAATGAAAACTTTAAACTCGTTTTCTTCAAAATCGTGTTTTTTGAGTTATGTCAGTCATGCAGTTAATGAGCAATATGTGCATAAAATAAAGTTCATATTTATTCTCATTGATTAACACTATTAATACACTGAGAGAATCATCTTCACTTCAGTAATGAATTTCTTTATAGCTTTTATAAAAATTGTCACTGGAACTTGTCCATTGAAACTTTTTAGAGAATCTATGAAACAGGTTTCATTAAAGTCAACGTTTATGAAATGTTTGTAGAATTAGCGAAAATCTTTATGAAACTAATGTAGCGTTTATAACATTTTTAAAACAGTTTCATAACAGTTTTTAATTTTAAGAAATTCTTTGACTTAATAAAAATCTTCATGAATGTCTCGAAAAATCTATTGAAACTAAGCCAATGAACAGATTAATATGATTTCTAAACAATTTCAATGAAGTCCAAAATTAATAAAAGGCTACATTAAAATAATAAAGCACAAAGAGAAGCAACCACTTAGGAAATTATTCCTATTAATTAATGTGTTGCTTTCTTTGGAAAGGGGAAAGTAGAGAGGTGAAAGGTGGGGAAAGATGAAGGTCTTCAAACATGGCAACACTGGAATTGCGCGAGATGATAAGTCATAGAACAGTTATTGCTCGCCACCTGATGGAGAGTTGGCGAACTTAGTGAAGCTTTTTAATTCATAGCCCTGATTCATTATTATACTTCGGTAGGGTTAAGTGCTATGGGAACACCGAAGGCGGGCGCTGCAATACATATGAAGGATAGGAACCTCATATATAGTATTTTTCCAAATTGTTGTTGTCGTCACCGGAAATCGAACCCCGGTGCCACCTGTGTAACAGTCCAACGCGCTAACCATTACACCACAACGCCCACTAATCTTGAAATTTTATGAAAAAATAAAAAAATTACTTCTTTAAAATAAATACATAGCTCCAAAGAAAATTTTCGTTAAATTTATGAAGAGATAATTTATGAAATTGAATGAATTTGTGTTATGAAACTATGAAATTTTATGAAAAAAAAAAGTTTAAGAAAAATTTCTTAATATTAATAAAATATCTTGGATATAAAGAAATTCTATGAAATTGTTTCATTAATACCATGAAGTATAATTCTCTCAGTGTAGGTAATTAATAAGATATTGTGTTGAGCTTGTGTATTAAAACTTATTGTAGCCTACGTGGCATATAAACAGTGATGCCAACTTAGTGATTTTGGCACTATTTATGTTGCTTTTCAATGTCAGAAAATGCCAAAAATTTTGTTTATAGTGCCAAAACATAGAAAAGCACTAAATTGGTGCTTTTGGAATTAAAAAAAGTTTTAGAAAAACTAGAGCCTCCATAATAGGCAGAGCTTTAACAAAAAAAAACCTATTAGTCATCAATTTTGCTCCATTGTTGTAATCAAACACGTGGTTAGGGTATTTTCCTAACAAGGAGCATGACGTTACTAAACTTGAAGACCAAAAATTGTTCTATTTATATAAAAAAATTTTTTTTCATTTTATTTTTTTTGCTCATAGTTTTTAACTTTCATATCCAAACTAATACAAAATAGAGTCACTAGACTTGGGACATCATTCAAAAATAACAAATTTTTGTAGTGTTTCCAATGCAATTAATCGATTAACCGATTCCACGATTAATTGCCTGTATTTCGGTAAATATCGAAACAAATGATTTAAAACACGATTATGTCGATGAACCGGTTAAATTTTTTCGTTTATTTTTTGCCAAGACTTGCTAAAAAATTCTTAACTTTGGTTGAAAAAAATGCCAAGAAAAGCTTATAAAAAAGAAATACTGATGTGAGCAAGATTATTCAAGTTCAAGATCATTTGTTTTTCGTTAACCAAAAAACCGTGAAATGTAATAAAATGCAATACTGACTTACACTATAGTCAGAAAGTGTTGTTGTTTATTTAAAAAAATTTATGTAATATATTACGGAGAACATTTTTGTAGAATATGTTAACCCTCTAACTCCTCAAGGTAAGGGTCTTTTTTGTCCTTTTTTAAAAAAGAGCAAAAAACACCATTAAAACAGGGATTTAAGGGGTTAAAATGTTCCGCAAAAATATTCGCCGTGAAATTTTACTATATGTCCCTGAATATACAAAAATCAAACATTTTTATAGAATATGTTAACCCTTACTTCTCAAGGTAAGGGTATTTTTTTGTCCTTCTTTTAAAAAAAGAGCAAAAAACACCATTGAAACAGGCATTTAACGGGTTAAAATGTTTCGCAAAAATATTCGCTGTGAAATTTTACTATTAGTCCCTGAATAAACCAAAATCTGAATACACTTATTGTTTTAATTTTTTTTTTTGTTTTTGTTGCAATGGACGGATCTAATCAGCCAAAGAACAGCAGGCAATCTATAAAAATTTATAGGTCGGACTTTGTAATTTGTTTTTGTGTTGTATAGTGTAATGAAGTGGAATTGCTATCGAAGGGAAAATAATAGAGATATTACTGATTTTAGTTAAATTTGAACTATTTTATTTTCATGCTAAATTTTTGGGGTACTTTACAATAAAATTTTTAATAAATACGAAATTAACCCTAAGCTCTCTTTGTTGTGTCTTATTTCTGACTTTCTGGTTAAATTTTCCGTTTTAGTCCCTGAATAGACTTATAGTAAAATTTCATGGCGAATATTTTTGCGGAACATTTTAATCCCTTAAATCCCTGTTTTATGGTGTTTTTTGCTCTTTTTTAAAAGAAGGACAAAAAAGACCCCTACCTTGAGGAGTTAGAGTGTTAACAATTCTACAAAAATGTTTGATTTTCCTTTTTTTTTTATAATTTAACCAATACTCAGGGGATTCCCCCTACTCATGCAGTGCATTGTATTGATCAGGAAAATAGGGTATGGGAAGGAGGAAAGAGGGAGTAGTGTTTGTGGATATTTGATTTAAATTTTTCTAAATTGTAAGTAACAGGGAAGACTTCTGCGGGAAGTTTGTTCCACATACGAATCGTTCGACTAAAAAACGATTTTTCTCTGTAATGCGTTGTGCGAACCACAGGACAATCAACTACAAACTTATGTGCTCTACTTGGGCTCGTGGAATAAGTTCACTTATCTCAGATGAGCATCTCCCATGGTAATATCGATAGAAAAGTGTCACACAACCTACCTTCCGACGATGCTCCAATGAATCAATAGAGTTGGATACACTACTGTGTTGCGGATCAAATTCGTATACACTGTAATTCTGTAAATGTTCTTCAGATTTTACAATGTTTTTTTAGTGTATCCAAAAATTTTGGCACACATAAGTTTTGCATTAAAATTGCATGATTTATAATTTTGTCCAGTGTGATCGGGACATTATATGGTGATCATTACCCAACACTGGTAATGTCATCCTAAATTCTGAAAACTGGCAATCCTGTTCCTATGGGAAATTTACATTGTTTCTATTACGATTCTTCGCATCATTCGTAGTGAAACTGGTGATTGTCCCGTTATGCCTATTTTAACCAATGGGCTTACGACATGTGTAACGCAAGAAAGGGAAGAAGGAAAAAAGGTAAAATGTCTTACGGTAGATTGCAAAATAATTTTTGCAGATGAAGGACATTCAGTTTTAAGAGTTAGTTGTGAAGGTTGTGAGAAAAGACGCTCGCAAAAAAAAAAAAAAATATTAAATTAAATTAAAGAAAAGATGTGTGGGAATCATAGACATGAATAGAATCTTAATTATTAAAACTTATTTAACTAAAAATTACTTAAATATGTGACAATTAAAAACAAGTTAAATAAACAAATAAAAAAAAATTTACAAACTTAATAAATTAAAGAAAAAAAAAAAAATGTGGAGAAAAAAAAAAAATTAAAATTATTAAATTTTTTTAAATAGAAACATAAAAAGGAGTTGTGAAAGAAAAATAGATTTTTTTAAGCTATTTTTTTAAGTAATTACTAAACTCAAAACTGATTTTTGTGAAATGTCTTAATTTGTGTGTTTCTTTAAAACGGCGTAAAATTAAAAACTGTATAATATCATCTAAAGAAAAAACTACCGTTTAACAATTTTGAAATGAAAAAAAAAAGAATTTTTATTTGTGTATTTATGAATATAAATAATTTGAAAAAGCAAACAAACATTACCCTACATTTTAATCGTATCAAATTGATCTGTCTACATAATGTATTAGTGTAGTTAAAATTAATTGACAAATTTAAAAATTGTATATTTTAATCGAAAAATAAATAAAAATTACACAACTGTAAAATTTACAATAAAATGAACAGTTACAACAATATAAAAATTGCAACAAAATAAGTTACCAACAACAACTGTAAAAGAATAAAAATGAAATAGCAACAACTATGTAAAATTAACATCCAAAAACAACAACTACAACGTTTAAAATCATCTTTAAAAGAACAACATCAAAATTAACATCTTTAACATCGGCGACGGTGGTCATTAAACAGCGGCGTTAAAATGTCAGCAGCGGCTCAACAAAATAAAACAGATAAGAATTATTAACAAACAAAATTTAAAATGTATTATTATAAATAAAATTATTTGATTGGTATTATTTTATTATTAAAATCATTATGCTTATTATTATAATAAATTAAATTATACTTACCTTTATATTTCTACTTAAAGTTTATACTTACTCTATATACACCTAACCCTCTACTTACCCTCATAACTAAACTTATTCCTATTTTTTTTTAACCTTATATTACACTCACCTTTACACTTATCTTAAAAAGTATACTTATTCTACTTATTATACCTACTATTATTAACAATATAATTGTTAAAAAAAATGAATTTTCCCTATGTTTTATTACAATAAATTCACATCTTTATTGAATTTTAAAATGAATTGCTGAAAGTTTTCTTTTTTTTGAGGAATGCGATTGACAGGTTTGCTAGAGTAATTTAGGTACTCTTTTAATAAAAGGGGTAATCTACATAATTTTAGAGTGGTTGGATTACCAATGGCGTAGCTACCAGTAGCTTGGGTGGGAAAATTACACTCTTTAGTGACATAACATCCGGTCACGGAATAATTGGACAGTTTTGATGAAATTAATTTTTTTTGTTTTTGTAAATTTTGCACATAATTTATAGTCACTGTTGTCATTTTAGCTGTTTTCTTGCAAATCCAGCTATTTTTAAGTCAGCCTTGACGGTTTTCTTGAATTTAACGGATAACAATTCTTTTGCTATTTATAGTGATATTTCTCGTTTGATATAACAACGGTCTTTTTAGAAACAGGTTGACAACAGTGTTTGTGGCTAATGATCATATGGCATGAAGTATTTTTTTTTATGATTACGAGTTTTCGTGAAAGTTGGTAAAGAACCACGCCACACCCGACAGAGCTAGTCGATGAACAGCCAGCATGCCGCCGCCACCATACTTTCCGAATGTTTGAATTTTTAAATTTTTTTTTTGAGATTTTATGAATTTTTGAAATTTTTACAATCTTCTCAATTTTAACAAATTTTAAGATTTATATGAATTTTTGAATTTGAACGAATTTTAACGGCTTTTGAACTATTATGAATTTTTGAATTCATATGCATTTTAACGGCTTTTGAAATTTTATAAATTTGTAAATTTATACGAATTTTGAATTTTAACGGAATTTTGACCTTTGTAAGAAACCGCTCGTAACAACTGTCATTGATAAGCTTCACCGCCCTCCCCTGAACACGGTCCAGAAGCTTCAGAATAGACAGTGGAGCATCTGCCCATATATGAGAGTTGTATTCCATTTTTGGCCGGATATAGCTGGTATAATAGGAAGGAGATCGGTAGAGTGAAGTAAGTCTTGTACCGTTTTAGAAAACAGAGACACTTGAATGCCTCTTTCGACACTTGAAATACGTGCTTATTCCAACAGACATGACACTGTATTTTCATGCCCAGAACATCAAGAGTATCCGATTCCTCAATATCGACCTTATTCGCGCGACCCCACTCGGAGATTGTAGAAAGGTCTTGATTGAGTGTGTCATTCATGTTCTGCCGCATGCCCTCTATCTCCAAAGAGCTTGGCCTGTGAGCGAATGAAAATGAATGACAAATGTTGCTGTCATCTGCAAAAGAGTAGACAGAATTGAAGGTCTGACCAAGAAGGTCATTAATAAAAATAAGAAAAAGGGTAGGAGAAAGAACAGAACCTTGCGGTACCCCTGAATTTAGCTGAAACTCGTTTGATGAGACCCCATCTAAAACAACACGTATAGTGCGGTCTCTGAGAAAACTCGTTATAAATCGAGAGAAGACATTACCGACACCAAAAGCAACTAGCTTAGTCACGAGTGCCCCGTGCCACACACGATCGAACGCCTTAGAAATATCTAGAGCAACCACTTTACTCTCACCAAAGCGGTGGAGTGACCGGCTCCAACGTTCCGATAGAAACGCCAACAGGTCTCCCGTAGATCGACCGCTACGGAAGCCATACTGTTGAGTTTTTTGTGTTGGACAGTGTAACAAAACAGTGTATTATGACTAGAGTTTCTAGCCTGTACACGAACAATGTTTATTAGTTAAAAATGTTTTATTTTTGATTTGAATTAGTTCAAATCTTCCAATTTTGTTTTTTACTTCTCATCGGGTAAATAAAACAACATGGGTAAAGCGTTGATAGTTTTCCTTCAAAATTTGGGTAAATCTTCTACCCCTTCTACATTGGTTCTCTGAAGATTTTCGGTGACTCGAAATGAAACATATAAGGACCTGTCATTAGATAAAGTCTGCTTTAAATTAGCGGATGAAGACATTTTTTAATTAATAAATAAACATAGCACGGTTTTTTGTTTAACAAAAAACAAATGACCTTGAACTTGAATAATCTTGCTCACATATTAATTTATGATAAAAGATCGAAGAATAAACTTTGGTTTTAATTTTTTAAAATTCAAATCCCTTTAAAATCGAGAGAAAGCGATTCTGAAACCTTTAGATAACCTTTTTCAGCAACTAACTCAAAGCAAAAGCTTGATCTTTTTAAGAAATTAAAATAGACAATTTTTGATTTTTGCTTTATTTCTTTAAAAATTCAAATTAATGTAAATTTTATGCCTTTTGCAACTGTTTCAGTTTAGTTGGTTTTATTTACTACTTTCGTTACTATTTTCTTTTATTCAACTACAAGTCACTCAACACTCAATTTACATGTTAAAAATGAAGGAAATCTATTTATTCAAAAAACAAAAATATTAAAATTTTTTACCGATCTCAAGAACCGATCTCAAGAAAACGGAAAAAAAAAAGATATAAGTAACTAATATTCTACTTTGGAGAACAAACATTGGTTTAAAAATTCAAAAAAAAAAAAAAAAGATCATAGGTGTAGAAACTGACTCTACACTCATAGAAATAAACCTGTAGAAATAGCAGAAAAAGCAATGAAAAATTATTTAAACATGATATTGCAAAAAAAAAAACTGCTAAAATTAGAAGATTTTTTTGTTTGCTAAATATTAATAAAATGTGAATAGCAAAAATAAACCTATTACCTTTATACATTTTTATTTATATTCGAGTTGAATTTTAGTTGATTTAAAATAGTAATATAATCTGCTAAAATTAGCAAAAACCTTTGCTAAATATTTGTAGACTAAAAACAGCAAACAAAAACTGTAGTATCAACAACATTTTTGCTAAATTTTGTTGGATGCAAATAACAGTATATTTTGCTAAAAATCAACAGAAATTTTTGCTAAAAAATTGTAAAGTGCTAATTTACAAAAATCTAAAAAGAAACTTTGAAAATTTTAAATTTGTTATGTTTTTTGACTACTCATATTTTGCAAATTTTTTTGCTGATTTTAGCAGATTAATTTTCTACTTCCAATTAACTAAAATATCGCTCAAATATAACAAATTATTTGTAGATTCAACAGATTTATTTTTGCTATTCTTATCTAACTAATATTTAGCAAAAAAAAATCTGTTAATTTAACGTCAACTTGCAACGTTAACTAATTTTCAGTAGTTTTAGCAAAAAAAAAAAAAAATTACTAATTTTTTACTTTTAGTCATCCCAAACAAACCATTTATATACCAAGATAGTCGACTTTACTTAAAAATAAAGAAATACATTTATTTTGCATTAGACAATTAATAGATTAACAGACAATTTTGTCTATTAACCGACCCGAATAACCGGTTAATCAATTTAAGCGATTTTTCGAATAATGCTTTAACCGGTTAACCTCCCAGGTAGAATAATTGGAAACATTAGTTTTATGTGATTGAATTTTGAGAATAGTATTAAAAAGCGGTGTCCTTTTATACAGTTTGATGTATACCAAGTTGATTTCGGCGCACCAATAACGGGATACGAACATTACAAACTTATAAGGAATTGGCGTAAATTTTTTGAAAATGTATGTTTTTTCGTCTGATATTAACAATTATATTTGAAATTGGCTAGTGTATTGCGTAAACTGAGTTTCTTCATATAAAGCACCTCCGATTCAAAAATGCATTTTAACTTTTTAAAAACTATGCGAATTTTAATTATTTTTTTTTCAAACGGCTACAGCGTCAGTTTTTTCCAATCACATTTCGCTATATGACATTAATTCCGCCAAAACGCACAACAAATAAAAGATGTTATTGAGGTTATAATACTAAAATCGAAAAGGCATCAACAACTTTTAAGGGCTTTAAATGGAGCAAACAAAATTTGCACAAAATTTTTCAAATTTAAAACAATTTAATATGATTTCCTGCAAAACAAGTAAACCTAACCTAAATTAAATACAGTTGAACCTCGATTATCCGGGTTGCACTGGACCGAACTCAGCACGGATAATCGAAAACACGGTTAATACAGGTTATTTATTTTTCCCGAATTTCAATTATTTGTATGTTCGTTAATGGAAAAAAACCAAACAAATATATGTATGTGCTGCACGGATAGTAGGGGTAAAGCACGGTTAATAGAGGAAAAAAATAAAAGCAGGGATAATAGATATAAAACACGGTTAATAGCGGTATAAATCAAATATCCAGCATGCCGGTTAACAGATGTACACGGTTAATGGAGGCCCGGATAATCGAGGTTCAACTGTATCATAATATCGGCAATGCTCGCGGTTTTCTTTTATACCTACTCTGCCCAAAACTGATCAAAATGGCTGGTGTTTTTAATTAAATCTTCAAAAGTACATTTTTTACCGTTTAAGCAGCAATGTAGCACTTCAAAACTGCATTTAAAACTTTTGAAATGTTGTGCTGCTTAAGCGATTTTGGGAACAGAAAGTAGATACATTCTTTTAAAATTGTAAGATTTTTAATTAATTTATATATTTTAAAAAAACTTATTAAAAATTCTTTAAAAAAACGCATATAGGGTGAAAACATGTCAGACTGCGAAATATGACGTCATGAAAATTTCAAAATTTTATCACATTTTAAAGTATTGTTACAAAATTGACTATAACTTTTAAACTATACAAAAGATACAAAATTGGTGTTGGTCTTATTTTCTTAGTTAAAATATACTCTTTAAAACTATGTCAGGCGCGGATCCAAACCAAAAAAAAAGGGAAAGAAAAAGAAAAAAGGAAAGCAAAAAATAAGAGGAGAAAAGAAAAAAAAAGAGATTTCAAAATTTAAAAGTTTCGCACACAACAAAATTCCAGGGAAAGCGAGAAACTAAAACAATTGAAATGGGAAAAATCCTTAATAAGAACTATCTGAGGTAAGTTTCAACATGTGTTTTTTTTAAATAGCTAATATATGTTTATTTTACGAATAAACACAAACTCGTGCTTTAAGAGAAATTTCACAAGATTACAAAATCATAACTTTAAAAAATGAATAAGGTTATGACCACCAATTCTATATATTTCAGGCACACTGATTTCAATGGCGTACTTAATTTTTCGATCTATCGTACAGTTTTTCCACAATATTACTTTAAAAGTGGGATTATGTAAATGCAGTCTTTTACATATAACGTTTTTAAAATCCAATCAACCTGGCTCTTTTCTGTTGAAATTTAAATGTATTCTTATTTGAGGTACATATTTGATTCACAAAATTGTAGATTAAACCTATTAGGAAAAGGTGTTTCAGCAAGAAAACAATTATTTTAATATGGTGCCTCATAAGCAAACCCAGCGATTTGTCAAAAATTATATGCCAGCATAGCTTTCAAATAGTATAATATGTAGTGTCCGACCGCACAGCTCGGCCAGAAAATGCATTTGGTCTGTATTCGGTATTTTAAAGCATTATGGAAAAATTTGGCGGATGGAAAAATGTTTATTGGGCTGATTAGATGCTATTTTGAGTGTCAAATTTGAAGAAAAGTCTGTAGTTAAGCAATGAATTCACTGTTCGGCCTCAGAAAGTTCGGCCAAATTGAAAATAGTTCGGCGGCCGAACTTTTAACTTTATAGCTAAACTTCGGCTTTTCTCTTAAATTTTATACACAAAATCGAATTAAATCGGCTCAACAAACATGTTTCCAATACCAAAATTTGTCATCATTGCCTCTAGATATCAAAAAACCGACAAAATATAGGTTTTTGGCCGAACTGCTTAGCCCTTTTCGAGCTAGATTTTCCGCTTTTTCACTATCTAAAACTCGTATTATTTTCTGTTGGCGCTATTGCATTTAGCTCTTTTAGCTCCTATTTAGCAAAACGTTAAACTTTACTATAATTTTTTTTGCAAAATTTTGTGTTTTTAGGCCAACATTTTCGTAAATTTATTAATAATTTTTTGTTATAATTACTTTGCAAAATCAGTTTTTATCAAATGTGATTCATTTTTATTTTATTTGCGATAAAAAATTTAAGTTTATTTTAAAATTTTTTACTGTTTCTAATGAATAAACAACACTTTTTTAAATAATATTTTAGGCGGTTTTTAGCGCTTTTTTTATTTTTATTTAGCGCTTTTTATTGTACTCTTCGGCGCGTTTTGATTATAAATAGTTGACATCACTGAATATGTGAATACTATAACTTCATTAATCAATAAATCAAATGATTATAACTTCATTAATCAATATTCAAATTTTAAAATTGTTATATTATAACAATCAATTATAATTCTATGTTAGAGGCATTGGCATTGATCAATGTCAATTGAAACAAAATTTCAATGGCATTGTTTTTAAGCAATTGTAATGCCAACAAATTTAATTAGCATTGACATCTAACAAATCGTCAATTAATTGGTCCATTCAATGAACTAGTCCCAAGGACAATTTTTTAGCTGAATTTTTCACACAAATGTAGAGGAGTGTTCAATTATAAGCATACATTTTTTTTTATGAATTTAAAAAAATTCGCATTTCGAGATATGGGCATTTATACTCAAGACTCCCAAAAAATGAGTTTGACCCTTGCATGAAAAATATCTATATGCATATCATTTTAAATAGTACATTTTAGCCTAACAAATAATGCCAACACCAATGTTGTTCCTTGAATAGTTTGAAAGTAAATTTTTACCGTTGTTTGCAGTTTTCCTTGTCGAGTATGACAGTCATGATGAATTTCATTGAAATCGATTGACTTGACATGTTTTCACACCATATCTTAAAGTGGTTTTCTATTCACCTCAGTCTCTCTCTCCATCTGACCTCGTCTTATTTGTTCGTAAACTAAAGGGTGGTTAAATTGTAAGGGCCGATGTTGAATGTGAACCACACCTAAACGCCAAGTTTTTTTCCGAATTTTATTTGACATTTCTCTATTTCAGACTTACTCAATTTGAACCATGGAGAGATACACAATCCAACAACGTGTTAAAGTTATCCAGACTTATTATGAAAATGGGAGTTCAAATCAAAATGCATATCGTGCACTTCGTGATTTTTTTGGTCAATTTGATCGTCCAAATGTGCGTACAATCGCAAAAATCGTGGAAAAATTCGAGCAAACCGGGTCTGTAGAAGATGTGAGAACACCAGTGCATGCTCTTACAGCTCGTACTGCAGAAAAGATTGCTGCTGTTCGCGATAGTGTGGCTGAAGAGCCGTCCACCTCAACTCGTCGTCGTGCCCAACAATTGCACCTCTCACGCTCGTCGTTGATGAACATTATGCATAAAGACTTGCATTTACACGCTTACAAGGTGCAATTGGCTCAAGAACTAAAGCCTCTTGACCATTCCAAACGTCGTGAATGGGCAGAATGGTGGCAAGAAATGGCAACAGTGGATGATCAATTTTCGAAGAAAATCATCTTCAGTGATGAGGCACATTTTCAACTCAGTGGATTCGTCAATAAACAGAATTGCCGCATTTGGGCGAATGAGAATCCAAGAGTGATTGTCGAAAAACCAATGCACCCACAAAGACTGACTGTTTGGTGCGGTTTATGGGCTGACGGCATCATCGGGCCGTCTTTTTTCCAAAATGAGGCCGGTCAGGCAGTTACTGTGAATGGCGTTCGCTATCGTGAGATGATAACGAACTTTTTATGGCCCGAATTGGAAGATATGGATGTGGACGATATGTGGTTTCAGCAGGACGGTGCCACTTGCCACACAGCTAACGAAACAATGGCTCTTTTGCGCAACAAGTTCAATGGCCGTGTTATCTCACGTAATGGCGATGTCAATTGGCCGCCAAGATCATGTGATTTGACACCGTTGGACTTTTTTCTTTGGGGTTATTTGAAAGAAAAGGTGTACGTCGATAAGCCAGCAACAATTCAAGAGCTAAAGGATGAGATAATTCGGCACATTAACGGCATAGAACCTCCATTATGCCTCAGCGTCATCGAAAATTTGGACCATCGGATGGAGGTGTGCCGCTGTGGTCGCGGCGCCGATTTGGCCGATATTTTGTTCCACACATAATTGAGTAATACCAATATATCATAATAAAATAAAATTACAATAATTTCCTAAATAGTTTGTGTTTTATTCAAAATCAACATCGGCCCTTGAAATTTAACCACCCTTTAGCACCGAGCAAATGAAAACATGTTGCAGAAATTTAAAAGTTTAAATTAATTGTTATCATTTTTTTGATTAATAATTTAATAAAATGTTTTTTTATTTAAAATTTTAACGATAAAATAAATACAATAAATTTTAATAGAAAATAACAAAATATGTATATGCAAAAAAAAGTGAGTGTTTTAACCCTTTCAGACATTTAAGGGAACAAGTTAAGATAAAAATCTGAAAATTTCAGTGTTAGCTAATTTTGGGGGTGCTGAGAAAGAATCAGAAGTCAGACTTTGATTTGTTCTTTTGCGTTTGAGAGGATTTTGAAATGGCTCAGTATAAATCATTAATATGCAGCTTTGTGGTGTAGGCGGACATGAAGGAGTTCGAGATTTTCTGCCGCTACGAGGTATATCAATTTCTGCAATTTAATAAAGAAATTTGCAACATCATCTCGAAAATTTAGAGAATGATTTTTTTTAGTTCTATTCTCTTCACACTCTTTTTTATAGTCCACTCACGAAGCGGTAAATGCCAAATCAACAAAATGCATTATTACGCGCACGGTCCACTTTGAAGTACCAATATTAATTCTATAGTACCGCAGCATTTGATCTAGGAGTTAAACTCCACCCATATTTTCATTGTATAAACGTATAACTTCACGACCATTCACTTCTTCATACTTTGATGTTTTTTGTCCAATCTCTTCGCCATGTCAGATAAAACGACTTCATCGACTGAATGGCACATAAATTTGAGCAACTAATATGCGGCTCTGTCAAAAAATTCATCATCGAAATAATTTTGGAAATATTTTAATGGCGTCTCCAAATTTTAATTATCTTTTGACGGATCGAAAGCAACAAGTTCTTGATTTCGTACAAGCCTATTATTTTACACAATATCCTTTTTAGTGGTGATTTGGATTTTGGTGCTTTCAGAATATTCGCTTCATGGTGCTTCATGGTACTGAATCCACCAAGTGGGTCAGTTTAATTCCTAGAGTTGTAAATTTCATTTAGATCTGTAGTTTCTTCTTATTGTTCCAAGATTTATTCTTCAGTCATTGGTTGTTTTGAAGTTATTTTATAAGGAAAGCAGCAGTATTGACAAATACTGACGTAACTGACGCAAGTACCAAAAACAACACACACTAAGTAAATTTGTCCAATATAATGGACATACATTTAAATATGTCTCAAGACTTTATTATTGTAAAATTTAGTGAAATTAATATACAAACAGCTAAACAACCTCTTAAGTAATACTCACAATTTTTTTCCAGAACTTAAAATAGTATATTTATCACTTAAAACCTGCACTGAAATTTACTATATCTCACAATCTCAAAGCACTTATGAAATCAATGTAATCAATGTATCTGAAATTTAGTAAACACTCTTTTAATAACGGTACTAACTGTTAAAATGTGTTAATTTACACCAACGCTATATGACTTCCAAAAGAGAAAAATAAATGTCCGTCCAATATATTGGATAAAATGTCTGAAATGTATTTTTTACGGATTTTAAAAACCACTAGTTTTGGGCAGAGCAGGTATAAAAAAAATGTTTCTCGAAAACTAAGTGAAATACAAAAAAAAAAAATTGTTTATGTGGAATTATTACGCTACTTAATCCTACGAAGAAGTTGGTCATTCTATTAATGACAAACAATTTTTTTCAGAATATTTTTTATATTTTCTGATAGTGTTATATATATTTTGACATGTGATACGATCTACTGCTCCGTTAAAGATAAATCATTAAAACTGATTTATTTAGCATGCTTAAACATCGGATAGTACATACACAAAAACCAGGGACCGTAATCATTATGAGTTTTATAATAAAAATTACACAATAATGATTTTATTATGAGTTTTAGGGATTTTCTTCAATGGTAATGATTATTTTTGAGTAATATTAATAAAAATCAGCCATAATCATTATTTTTGAGAAAAAAAATACAACTCTAAAATAATCATTATTTATGATTTGTATTTTTTTTTTTTCGCTCAAAATAAAACTCACTTTTATAGAGTTTTAAGGTGCCTTTCACAAAAATCCTCGAACTTTTGGATTGTGTTCAAAATATGATATGTTGAATTCCAACGAGTTGCAACATCGAGCACTGGTTGCGGTAATTTATTATTATTAATATTTATTATTATTATTATTAATTTTAATAATTTTAATATTGTGCTCACTTTGGAATATTCCTTATAACTGACCGAGTTAGTAATAGTATTCTACTCGTACCCAATTTAAACAACAATCTATAAAAAAACTAAATATTCGTAAAATTAAAAATGATATGGAAAAAATTTAGTATTAGTTTGCTTTCAATTTGAATTATAAAAGCTTGCAGTCTTCGTGACATTGATTTTTTATTTTTTTTTTTTAAATTGGGTATAGATTTACATACCAGCTTTACTATTCCTAATGCCCAGTATACATGCATATTAGGGCTATAACCAAATTTTTGGCATAGTACCACGAGTTGGGCAATGAAAGTGAGTTTTATTTTGAGCGAAAAAAATAAAAATCATAAATAATGATTATTTTTGAGTTTTTTTCTTTGTTGCTCATAAATAATGATTATGGCTGATTTTTTTTTTATTATTACTCAAAATTAATCATTACCATCGATAAAAACTTTAAAAATCAAAAATTTAAAAATCATGACGGATATGCAAAGATTGTCAGAAAATAATAATAATGGTGCAATAAATTTTTTTTTTATGTCTGTTCTAAGTGATTAATTTTTTGATTTAAAAAAACGAACAATAATCATTATTTACGGTCCCTGACAAAACTTATCCATGGCATACATACAAAAGTTTTGAAAATATTTTGCCTCAAAGTGTCCAAAATTTTTGAAATTCCTCACGTAGTGTTCTTTGGAATTTGTTTGTTAAAACCACTATCTAAATAAATTTACTTTTACAGATAACAATAACAATTGCATGAACATTTTAAAATATCTAATACCTCTTCTATTATTTGTTAAATTCTTGAAAAATATTTTAAAATAAATCTACAATTTATGTTTTTCATTCAACTACCTTTTCGCCATTACGTCATAATATAAGTCTCGCCAGGTAACGAATTTGAAATTTATCAAATTTATAAATACTCTACACCAGAAATTTTCACATTATCTATGGGTCGGTAGACAATAGTAAATATTTCTTTAGAAAAATATGCTTCCTTCTATTGTTTGTCAATTTTATGGCTGTCTAGTGTGTCATTCATACAGCTGAAAATAATATTATTCTTGTGTGACCATGATAGAAATTTATCCAAATAGGTAAATACATGTCCGTATGGGAAAGATTTTTATATTTTTATAATAATGTTCATAATATTGTGTAATAATTGTGCAAATGTTTATTAAAACCCGATTTTGTTATTGTTGTCAATATATATGTTTTTTTTTTCTTTTGTAGACATGAGAAAGTTTTAGGTACTTTGGCTTAATGTCGTCATAATTTGAATGTATGGAGGAGATCTCTCAAATTTAGTGTAATGTTTAAAGCGGAAACCAGTATTGACAATAGCATTAGTCACGTTAATAATGTAAGACTAAGTATCCTTTTTAAATATCTAAAAAGTCAAAAAGGATAATTGAACATTTCTGCTGTCAAACAAGTAGTATTGCTTAGGTTTGCAAGACGATAATGAGTGACAGACACATAAAATGTTTATTTTACAGACAATTTATTGAAATTAACTCTTGAATGCTCAAGGGCATTAGAACGGAATTTTTTTTCAACTTTCGATTTTTATCGATTATTGTAGAACTACACTCAAAAAAAAAAGTTAGTAAAAAAGTTAGTAAAATGTCTTGTAAATTAATTTTCAGCAAATTGTTTGCTAAAATTATGTTTACAGGTTACATTTTAACTGTTTTGAACTAATGTATTACTATTATTTTACAAATTTATTTTTCTAATAAAAAATGAGCTGATAAGCACATTAATAGTGGGGAACTTTGGCTACCATCACTGACGACTGACCTAACGTGGGGGTTATCGTTTCTAATCTGGTAACGCTAGGGACCTAATGGTCTATGTGGGGTCTTTGACCGGCCAGCTCAACCTAACCTAACCTAAGTAGATGTCGCAGCAAGTCAAGATGTAGTAGAGAAGAGAAAAATGATACTGAAAAGTTCAACTCGTATAGGAAATATAAAAAATTAAGCATGGAAGATTTGTGTGTCTGTTTTTCATACATATAACAAAATTGTGGATTAAAACATCTTGAATTTTGTGTTGTCGCCTGCTTGTGAAAGTACTTGTCTATTAATTAAATTAAAGACAAAATAAAGTATTTCAATTTAATAAAGATTAAATGTGTGTAAATGTTTAAAATGTTTATTAATGTAGTTTTGGCAATTTGAAATTGTAAACAAATGCATGTTCAGGTAGACAGACACAGATCTTAGGTAATTTTTTATGTTTCCTGTTTCTCATTGCAAAAAAAGGGTTGCATATGTCATATTCTGTTATTTCTTGAAAGATAATTTTGTTTATGTTATTGTATATAGAATTATTTCTATATATTTTTAGATCTTACATTAATTCATGTCGTCAATGCGGTAGTATGAAAATTTTTTATATTTTGTACCTTTTGGCTTATTGTAAGTTATTTTTAAAAGAATCACAAACAATTTTTTTGGATTTTCAGCAATTAAATTAACTAAAGTATAATTTTTCTACAAATCTTTTGAGGTCTTTTCAGTCAACTAATAAGTCAGCAAAAATTTTGTTAACTTTGAGCAAGGATTTTTTAATTTTTAATCATGTAAGTGTTAGAAAAACTTTTGCTGAATATATTAATTTTGTTCCTAAAAATAAGATCGTTGATTTTCAGCAAGAGATTTTGCTGACATTAGCAATTTTTGTTGTCCTAACAGAAATGTTGCTGGCTCAGCAAAATTTTTTCCTGACTTCACAAATTTTTTTTTTAAGTGTATGTCTAAAAGTTTGATGGTGTGAATTTGAAAAAAATCGGATAGCATTAACTGCTTTAATAAAAATATATCTTGCGACACATAATTTTTAATTAATTTTGGCATGCTAAGCACGAATATTTAAAAATTTAAATCGGACTAACGGTTTTCGAGATAATGCGACTTAATTTTTTTCAAAAAATGGAGTTTTTTTTCCTCTTTTCTACAAAGTTTTTTAAAAATTATGCTAATTTTTTTTAGTTTTGCACAAGAAAAATATATAAAACTAATTTTATCGGACTAGTTTAAATCGGACTAAAGGTTTTCGAGATAATGCGACTTAATTTTTACAAAAAATGGAGTTTTTCTCCCCTTTTCCTACAAATTTTTTTTATTTTAGCACAAGAAAAACAGATAAAACTAGTTTTCATTTGTGCATAATTATGTCAATATTGGTTGAAGGATAACTTGTAAATTTACCTACAAATATATCGGAAAAACAAAAAATTTACATAGTAAAATTGTTATGCTTTTCAACTTTATATACATGATTATTAAAGGAATATTTACTTTAACTTTTGATTTTCATTAATTAATGAGTTAATTGTCGTAGCAGCACTAGGTCCAACAGTTTAAAAAAAATCGGATTACTTAATCCTTGACGAGCTGCCTCTGATATGTGGACTAAAATTTAAAATTACATAATTTTAAAAAATATATTTTGTGATACACCATCTCTAATTTTAGACGTAATTATGATGAATTGAAAGAATGTTTTGTGTTGTATTTAAGTACACAAACAAAAAATTCTAAGATAATTTTTAAAAAATTTTCTCAAATTTGCACCAAATAACTTTAACTTTAACTTTAAGACATACTACAATAATCACAACAATAAAATGAAATTTTTCAAGAAAAAGTTTTTCTTCATACATAAAAACGGCCTTGTTGAAATAGTAGGGTTTGTAATAGTAATAATATTTGAGAGTAGTATTCAAAAACACTGTAAATGTACACAGTTTGAGGTATACCGGATTGATGTCAGCGCACCAATAACGTGATACGAACATCACAAGGATATAAGAAATTAATGGAAATTTTTGAAAATTTATTTTTTTTTCGTCTAACATTCACAATTATATTTGAACTTTTTTAAAATAATGATAGCGGAAATAAAACTATAACAGTTTTGACATATTCATGAAACAACACGAAATTTAACAAAATGTCCACTTTAGGGAATAGGCCGCAATTGCGTTCATTCCCTTACCTAGTACTGTTTAATTTTTGCTGTTATTTTCTTGCTAATTTCTGCAACGCCATTTTCAACTAACTTTTAATAGCTTTATCTTCGATGTTTACAGGTTCTATTGTTAATTTTTCTTTCTGTAAAACAGTGACACTTTAATATTGAATCGGTCCGGAATTAGATGACTAATTTAAAAAAAATAATAGTTTTTATTTTAAAGTTGTATTTATTCAATGTTTAATAAATAAAAATATTCGACTCGAGGTCTTGTTTTTTAATAATTAATTTAATTTTCAATATTTCGACATTCGTCAAATGTCATCTTCTGGAAAATATTTAATGTTTACAAAAAAACAAAACTTAATAATATTGTTACTATGACAACGTGCAATAAATAGATGAGGCTGTGATAACAACAATATTTTTAAGTTTTTGTTTTTTATGAAAACATTAAATAATTTCCAGAAGATGACATTCGACGAATGTTGAAATATTGAAAAATAAATGAATTATTAAAAAACAAGACCTCGAGCTCCAATTTTTTTATTTATTAACAATAGTTTTTTTTTTGAATTCGTTCAAAACTGTAAGCTGTAAATAAATATGCTCAAAAATCAAATTTTATCCACTGTGCAGTAGTCTAAACATTACAGTAGTCAACATTAATGGTGAATTTTATTGAAATCCGAAAGGGTTCAGTCGAATGAAGTATGAGTGATTCACTGAGACAATTATCTGCATGATAGCAATGAATTTTTGCATTATATCTACGAATTGTCACTGGAATTCATCCATTGAAACATTTCATTAAATTGGTGCTGTTTTTCATAAAATTTTATAAAAAATTTCATATTATTTATTAAAAACTTCATACGACTAATGAAAAAGTTTCATTAAAAATAGTTTCATTAAAACTATGAAGATTTTTTCATTCACATTGTGAAGAAAACTTCATTAGTTTAGTGAAAAAATTTCTTTTAACCTCGTCCAAGGAATTTTCTCTGTGTTGGACTAACATCCTTAATTCCATATCTAACGACCATCTAAATATAAATTCAATGTTATGTATGATTTCCTGCCAAGCAATGGCCAATAGTTAATCAGTACTATAGTACCTTAAGTAAATATGTATTTGCATTCTTTCAACTTCCTTCATTAAGATATTTTTATTCACCGAATGCACAATGGGGTGTTTCACAAATATTTTGGAAACAATTATTTTTGAAATAATTCTGCCATGTCTTACACACATAAAAATTAAAACCCATTTGAAAACCACCGATTCAATAACTTTAATTGCTGAAATTCCGCAAACAACGAAAATTGCGAATTCAATTAGAAATTGATAGCTTTTTACTTGAATTATTTTTCAATTAAATAATATCTCATTTGAGTAAAAAGTGATCAATATCGAATACCTTCCCAAAAAGCAAAAAAAATGTTGTTGCCAAATGTTTTTTTTATAAATTTGTTGTTGCCATACCAAATGTTTTTTTTAGCTTGACATTGAATTTAAACCGGCATGTAATTCTCATTTAGTCAGCAGATTTATTTATGCTGAAAAATGCACACATAAATTAGTTTTTTCTTTCTATTGAAGCATAGGAACTATGGCAAATTTTTTGGATTGTTTCTTTGCAGAAATTAGCCCTTTTGTTAAATTCAGAGTATTTTTTTGTTTAATATAAATTTTAATTTATTTTTTGCATTTTCTTTCTGTTTAAAAAATTTTTTAAATTTTTACAAAGCGAAATTAAATTTTCAAAATTACATTGTAAATTTTATGATAGTGTTTTAGAATAAATAAATATTCAGAGTTAAACAACTTAAACTAAATTATTTAACTTTATAAAGTAATAAACCTAATAACAATTAATATACAATCTAATAGAAATGAATTTAAAATATTTATTTATAATACACTCAGGGAACTTCCGATTTAAAAATATGTAGTTGTTTGGGTTGTAATACAGTTTCTTTATTCTTAATGTTAATGTCAGTCATTTGTAGAACAAATTAAAACTTTTACTAACCTTGTAGTTCATTTAAAAAAACTACCCACTTCAAATGACATTTTACATTTATTTTTTACAGTTCTTTTTTGTTATTTAAAAAAAAATAAATGTTTGTTTATTTTGTACTACACTCAAAAAAATAAGTTAGTAAAACGTCTTGTAAATCAGGTATACTATTTTTTAGCAAAGTTTTTTGTTAAAATCGTGTTTTCAGCTAAAATTTTTGTTATACTTGTTATATCAACTCACTCTAAGAACGAGCAAAAACTCCCTTTTGAATAATTATATTAAGTATTCTGACAAACTGTCCTAGGTATGTATTTTTAAGTCTTATCGCATAAGGAAAAAACCCACGACTAATAATAATAACCAGATATATTTTTAAGTGTTATCACATAAGAGAAAAACCCATGATTAGTATTGTAATCTTTTAGTACCTTTCTTATGAAACATAATAAAGATCTAATTATGTGTTAGGAAAAAACAACAGCACCGATAAACAATTATCTACCTGTGTTTGTTTATCAGGATAACACATTTATTATGTAGAGCATAAATAGTATAAATAGAGAAACAATTCATTTTAATAAACAGTTCTGATAATACTACGGAGAAAGAAACAAACGTTTTTTTTTTTTATTAATTTTATATCAGGATTCAAAATTGGCGCAGTCGGTAGGATAACAAACTAGTTTTGTTATCCCTGCAAATAAGAACCTACGGCATACTAACATCCTTAAACGAATATTAAGGATATCAAGTGCTAACGGTATAAAATTCGTAAAAAAGATTTATTGAAAATAAAATCTATAACGAATTATGGCAGTCAACGCAGGAAATCCTAACTTAGCAGCAGCAGCTGGAGGACAATTACGAGCGCTTGACATCAATCCACTAAACTATTTGGAAAAACTACAAGGATTTGATGGTAGAAAAGAAGATTTGTCAACCTTTTGTACCAACGTCGATGATATTTTACCCACACTATTGGCCTATAACGCACAAGCTCAAAGAATGTGCATAAACATCATCAAGTCAAAACTAACTGGAAAAGCTAGAAGAGCAATGGAAATAAATACACATTTAAACAGCTGGACAGAAATAAAAGCAATGCTAGAAACTAATTTCGGAGGATTTCAAACTTCCGATCAATTGTACGAAGAACTGAGAGCAGCACAATATCGAGGTAATGCCCTCGAATATTACAACTTCATATTACATAAGTTAGCAATACTGAATCAAAAGTCCAGACAAGAAGGAAACCTCCAAGATGTTCCAAGAAATATCCAAACAGCTTTAAAAATCTTTATGACAAGATTGCCAGTACACATGAGGACGGTATTATGTGCTTTAAAACCGAAAACAATGGAAGAAGCCATCCATGAATTATCCCAATCAGGATTTCTAACAGAGGAAAAAAGAAAACCTATAACAATGAACAATCATCAGCATAACCAACAACATAGAGGTAATAACCCTAATTGGCAACAAAGGTTTCACCAACAACAACAACAACATTATGTTCAACAACCACTACCAGAACCAATGGACACAACCACAGCCCAAACTAGAAGACAAAATCATCATCAAACCCCAAGAATGGAATGTAATTGTAAGTGTACAAATTATAAAAATAATGTTGACCAATACAAAAACGAAATTGTAGAAACCTATGAATCAGGAAATTTTTCATGTACCAGCCTCTCTGGGGGACAACCCAAACGACGTGGACTTCCCTATATCTTACTTAGAGGACGGACAAGAACTCTTAGAGTACTAATTGACACAGGATCTACTGAAAATTTTCTCAATTTAGACCAATGTCCGCCTAAGTTCATTAAAAAATTAAATAACCCCCTTCACATTAAAACCGCTTCAGGAAATTTTCATATTACCCATGAAGGCACAATTCCCAAAAATACTATTCAAATCCCTTTAAATTCGGACACTACTTTTGGACTCTATAAATTCCATGAATTTTTTAACGGTCTTTTAGGACATCTAACGTTAGAACAAAATAACTCCATAATTAATTACGAGACAAAACAGATTAAAATCAACGGAAAAACTTTCCCATTGTATTATGAAGGAGATTCAGAGGAAATACTCCCAAAAATTTTAAATCAACTACCAGAACTATTCAATATCGAATATTTAGGTACTAATGACCTATTACGCTTAGACCATCTTAATTCAGAGGAATCAAAGGCGATAAGAATTTTGGTTCAGAATCACGGAGACGTTTTTTATCACAAAGGTGACGATTTGACCTTTACTAATGAGATTAAACACAAAATTGATACTGGACTTTCCGGACCAATCTATAGCAAAACCTATAGATATCCTGTTATCCACACTGAAGAAGTGGAAAAACAAATGAATGAAATGCTAGAACAAGGCATCATTAAACATAGTAATTCCCCATATAATGCTCCTATATGGATTGTTCCTAAAAAAGAGGACAAAGAAGGTAACAAAGAGTGGCGCATTGTCATTGATTACCGCAAATTAAACCAAGTCACTAGAGAAGATAAATATCCTATCCCTAGAATTGATGACGTCTTAGATAAACTAGGACGGGCAAATTATTTCTCAACTTTAGATCTAACTAAAGGATTTTATCAAATAGAAGTAGAACCGAAGGATAGAGAGAAAACTGCTTTTACAACTCACAACGGACATTTTGAATTTGTAAGAATGCCTTTTGGACTGAAAAATGCTCCGGCGACATTCCAGAGAATGATGAACAACGTTTTAAGGGAACATATAAATAGGATCTGCGTCGTGTACATGGATGACATTCTGGTCTTCTCAACTTCACTACAGGAACACATTAATAATTTGGAAAAAATATTTGAAACCTTGAGGAAAGCAAACCTCAAAGTATCTTTAAACAAATCAGATTTCTTAAAAAAGAAACCGAATTTTTAGGACACATTGTCACAAAGGATGGCATAAGCCCTAATCCACATAAAATAGACGGCATAAAACGTCAAACTATTCCGAAAACCATTAAGGAGATACAAAGTTTCCTCGGACTCAGTGGTTATTACCGTAAGTTTATACCTGATTATGCGAAGATAGCTAAGCCTTTAACAATCCGGCTCAAAAGGATTCAATTATCAATGTAAATGATAAGGACTATAAAGAAGCTTTCGAAAAATTGAAAAACATATTAATGTCAAACATGGTTCTGAAATACCCCGACTTTAATGAAAATTTTATTTTAACTACAGATGCAAGTAATTATGCATTAGGCGCGGTTTTATCTCAAAAAAACGGACCCTTAGCATTTGCATCTAGGACATTAAATAAACATGAATGCAACTATTCAACTATAGAAAAAGAATTACTAGCCATAGTATGGGCCGTAAAACAATTTAGACATTACCTATATGGAAGAAAGTTCGATCTCCAAACAGATCACAAACCACTCATATGGTTAGCCAGTCTTAAAGAACCTAATTCTAAACTTATCCGATGGAAAATCAAACTCAATGAATATGAATTTAATATATCCCATGTACAAGGAAAGGAGAATAAGGTGGCTGACGCACTTTCAAGGATTAGAGAAACTAACGTCAATAGGAGGGTGAAAGAAAAGACAATCAGATTAGGTGAGAATATATGCTCTCTTTGTAATAGAAAATATGCCACAATTAGCTCACTGAATAAACATTTAAGAGATATACACAATAGAGAAGATTTAACAGAGGAATCTAGGCCAAGAAGAAAATTGGAAGAACCCCACAGAATAACGATGTTAGACAATATTCCTATTATCCCTGATGATGATAACCAAACCATACATTCTGCCGAAGAGGATAGTATGGACTTATTCAAAACGACCGAGAAATCTTTCCAAAGTTTTTCTAACCAAATTGTCCTTAAAAAGGGGACAGAAAATAATATTGAAAAGGAAATAGTATTCTCAAACAAAAGAACTACATACAATTATGAAAACTTAAATCCTGAACTAATAGAGCAAATATTAGACCAGATTACAGTCTACAAATTAGTAGTTCTTCGTTGTAACAATACCGAAGACTTAATAACACTTCAAGATAAATATAAAGAAAGAAAATCTAATCCAAATAACATTATGGAGACTGATGTGTTTGTATCTTACGAAAATGTAACGGAAAAAAGTTACGAGGAGATAATAGAAATAATAGCAAAACATCATAGACTTGATAATAATCACCCAGGTATAACTAAAACTCATGAGGAATTAAAGAAAATTTATTACTATCCGAATCTGAAAAAGGAAATTACTAAATTCATTAATAACTGTCATATTTGTAACTTTAAGCACGAACGAAACCCTATTAAACTACCCTTTGAAAACACGGAAACCCCAACAGAACCTTTTCAAATTTATCATTCGGATATATATTTCATAAACAACCAACAAATGTATGTCACTATGATAGACAAATTCACAAAATACGCAATGATCGAAGAGATACCCGACAGATCAACTCTTACACTTATCAAAGCCTACCTGAAATTATTTATTTTAATGAAGAAACCCAAAAAACTTATCCTAGATAACGAAAAGGGATTTAGATCACCACTATTTACTGATTTTTTGGAAAAACAAAATATTCAATATCACTTCACAACACCTAATCGACACACAGGTAATTCTGATATAGAAAGGTTTCATGGATCAATGAATGAACAAATACGAATATTAAAAATTAGAGAAATAGAAAATGATATTAATCTAAATATAGATTTACCAGTACAAGCCCTAAGCAATTATAATAATTTACTTCACCTCACTACAGGTAAAAAACCTATAGATTTACATTTTTCTAATAAAATAAACCTTCAGGAGATATTTAAAAGAATGGAGGATAAGAAAAGGAAAATATGCGAATATAGAAACAGAGATAGAGTGGATAAAAAGATAAACTCTAACTATGTGAAGACATACAAGAACAAACTAGATCAGAAAGTAAAGAAAGTTAACGTAAAGAAAACAGACAATAAAAAATACACCAATAATAATCAAGAATTTCATAAGGATCAATTCATTAAACAAAAGAAATATATTTCCAGATCTTTGGAAGTCCTTATCGATCCTATTGATGATCAACCTAGCTGTAGCACAAAAGCTATTAACAGCCGATCTTAAATGGATTCACTATCATCCAAATAGGAGAGATATCCTTAATTCAAAATTACTCGAAAATACATATTCAAAACTGAAGATTATTTAACTTACATTAAAACATTGGCTTCAAAATTGCGAACACTAAACAGGGACATTCTAACAGATCAGGAAATTAATGACTTTAACATTACATTGGAAAAAATGGAAAACATCGAATTAGATGTTGCGACCCAAAATAAAAACATTATTTTTATAATTAAGGTACCTAACATGAATCAAGACAACTATAAGGAGATTGTTATACAACCAATACCTAATTTTAACAAAAAACAATTAACCTTAGTCAATAGAAACTACTTAATGAAAGATAATATAATCTATGAGAAAACTAACAAAATATATCTATCTCTACTATTGTAATAATCACAATTATCATAATTTGTATCTACATTTATATCAAAATCCGAAATAGGAATATTAGGCAAAATGGAGTTACTATTAACTTACCCTCAATCCCTTTGGGAACCGGGCAAGCATCTTCGTCTGGGGGTGTTATATCAACTCACTCTAAGAACGAGCAAAAACTCCCTTTTGAATAATTATATTAAGTATTCTGACAAACTGTCCTAGGTATGTATTTTTAAGTCTTATCGCATAAGGAAAAAACCCACGACTAATAATAATAACCAGATATATTTTTAAGTGTTATCACATAAGAGAAAAACCCATGATTAGTATTGTAATCTTTTAGTACCTTTCTTATGAAACATAATAAAGATCTAATTATGTGTTAGGAAAAAAACAACAGCACCGATAAACAATTATCTACCTGTGTTTGTTTATCAGGATAACACATTTATTATGTAGAGCATAAATAGTATAAATAGAGAAACAATTCATTTTAATAAACAGTTCTGATAATACTACGGAGAAAGAAACAAACGTTTTTTTTTTTTATTAATTTTATATCAGGATTCAAAATTTACTTATTCAGCACTTAACTGTTTTATACTAATGCTTTACTAATATACTAATGTTTTACTAATTAATTTTGCTAAAAAACATTGTGCTGATAAGCACATTAATAGTGTGGACGACAACCAGATTGAAAAATATACGCAGAATGAAGCAGATGTCGCGGCATGTCAAGATGTCGTAGAGAAGAGGAAAATGATACTAAAAAGTACAACTCTAATAAGACATATACAAAAATCAACCATGGAAAACTTTTGTATCTCTTTTTCATACATAAAACAAAATTGAGGATTAAAACAACTTAAATTTTGCGTTGTCACCGGCTTGCTAAAATAATTGTCTATTAATAAAATAAAAGACAAAAAAAATATTTAAACTTAATATGTATTTCTATAATAAATGTTAATAGATTAATAATCTAGTATGGTCAAATTGCAAACAAACAGTAAAGCGAAAGACAAAGACACACATCTTGGGTAGATTTGTACGGTTCCTTTTTCTTATTGCAAAAAAAGGGTTGTTTTTTTTTCGTTTCGTTTGTTTTTGTTTATTTTTTCGTTTCGTTTCTATAATTATCTTCGGCAGTTGCGTCCTTTAAAAGAAAGCATCATTTAGACTACCACTGATGTAAGTAGTTGAAAGAAAATTTTTGTTATGTTATATATATTTATTTCTATATATTTTCAGATATTAAATTAATTCATGACATCAATGTGGGAAAATGAAAATTTTTATATTTCGTAATTATTGTAAATTATTTTTAAAAGAACCACAAAAATATGTTTTATGATTTTTAGCAAATAAATTAACTAAATTACAATATTTTTACAATTTTTTTGCGTTTTTTTCCTAAGATGTGTGTCTTTGTCTTTCGCTTTACTCTGTCTACATGTCTGTATATATTTGTTTGCAATTTGACCACACTAGATTATTATTATAGAAATACATATTAAATTTAAATATTTTCTTTTGTCTTTTATTTTATTAATAGACAATTATTTTCACAAGACGGTGACAACGCAAAATTTAAGTTGTTGTAATCCTCAATTTTGTTTTATGTATGAAAAAGAGATACAAAAGTCTTCCATGGTTGATTTTTTTATATGTCTTATTAGAGTTGTACTTTTTAGTATATTTTTCCTCTTCTCTACTACATCTTGACATGCCGCGACATCTGCTTCATTGTGCGTATATCTTTCAATCTGGTTGTCGTCCACACTATTAATGTGCTTATCAGCACAATTTTTTTTAGCAAAGTTAATTAGTAAAACATTAGTATATTAGTAAAGCATTAGTATAAAACAGTTAAATGCTAAATAAGTATAACAAAAATTTTAGCTGAAAACACGATTTTAGCAAAAAAATTTGCTAAAAAATAGTATACCTGATTTACAAGACGTTTTACTAACTTTTGTACTAACTTATTTTTTTGAGTGTAGGGAAATATTTTGTCTGTGTTACTGGCTAATCGGATTGCCATGAAACTTCACCGCCATAATAAGCGTAATTTGAAGCTAACGTTTCATAGAAGGGCCACTAGATCTATCAGGCGCTGATCAATTAGACTCTAAAGTAGGACACCATAGGCATATTTTGTCCACATTTGAAGAAATGAAAAAAATAATAATAGTGTTTCACAAATATTTTGGAAAAAAATTTTGTTGGAAATAATTCTGTCATGTCTTACTGGCTGATTGGATTGCCATGAAACTTCAAATTGACATAATCAACGTAATTTCAAGCTAACGTTTCATATAAGGGCTCACTAGATCATTCAGGCGCTGATCATTAGACACTAAAGTATGACAATTTTCTTTCAGAAAAATATAAACACTATATGCCTTCCAAAACAAACGTTTAATTTGGAGGCAAAAGAGTCTTGCTACCTTTTTGACCAAAACATTACTAAAATAACGTTTTTTTATAATTTTCAAGTTTAGAGGCATTTTATTTTAAGTGTGCACAAGGTATTGCATTGAAATTTTTTTTTATTAAATAGCTTGTTGTCAATATCACCAACACTTTTCAAAGCAATCGGACTTGATTTTTCCATGGGTAAAAACCCAGACCAGGTTATTGCAAATATGCAAAAATGCAGACATGTTGCAATCGCTTGATTGCACAAATGTTGCAATCGGTTGATAAATACAAAGTTGGTAAGCTCTCAAAATGTATTCAAGGTGTTCTAATTTGGAGTCTAATTGATCAGCGACTGATGGATCTAGTGTGGCCTTCTTTAAAACTTTAGCCTGAAATTATGTTGATTATGACTATGTGAAGTTTTATGGCAATCTGATCAGCTAATAAGAAATTACTGAATTCTTTCCAAAACATTTGTGAAACACCCCACTGTGTAATGCTAAAAGACGACCTTTGGACTAACTATCTACAGAACTCTAAGAAATTTTTCACAAGTAAATACAAATAAAACAAAAATCTAACACAATTCATATTTGAACAGACAGAATAGAGAACAAATGTTATTACTGATCGTCACTCCATCATGGTCGTCTTCGGTCAACATTCAATAGAAATCAAAGAAGCATAAAATAAAGTAAATATTTAACAATGTGTGTAGTTATGTTTATGTGAATGTAAAATAAATTTTTATATGATTTTTTGACATAGTCAATATAGAAATTCTTAACAAAGAAACAAATAAAAATGTATATTTGTTAAATGACCTTGAGTCCAAAAAAAAAATAAAGAACATCATGTTAAAGTTATATAAATGTACCCAATACTTGGTTGGGTAGTACATACTCCAACACTCCATACATACATTTTCGTAGTCGTACTTGCCGCATCATTAAATAAAGTCAATATTTAAATGATGATAATCGTCAGTTGTATTTGAATTATTCAACTATAGGGTAGACTGGGGAGTCATTGTTACATATGACACCAGTGCTTTTTTATATCAATTATTCTTTGAAATAAGACCAACAAATTGGCATTTTTTGACCTCATGTCTTCCGATTTTCTTTATATTAAAAACATATTTATATTCTCTATGGAGCCTATAACACATCTCCATATTTTTAAATTTGTCAAAAACTCGCGTTTTTTTCATGGTTCAAAAAAAATTAAAGAACTTCTGCTGTAAACCCAGTGAACTTCTGCTGTAAATATTTGTAGTTGTTTGAGTTGTAATACAGTATCTTCATTTTTAAGTTAAAAACAGTAATTTGTAGAACAAGTTTAATGTTTTAACTACAATTGCAGTTTATTTAAGAAACAAACCACATAAAATTACTGTATTATGATTTTACATTCATTTTACACAGTAGTTTTTTTTTTTATTTAAAAAAATAAAACATATACATGTTTGTTTTATTTTTACTGCATATGTGGTTAATTTTTACTACAATTGTGGTTAATTTTTTGAACAGTAAAAAACAAATGACAATGTAAGTTGAATTTACTGAAACGTAAGTTGTCCTGGGTATCAATTATGTATCTTTTTTACGACACACAACATTGAAATGACACCTAGATCATTATCGTTTCGGTTATGGAACTAATTTTGTTTATTCATCTCATGGTTTATAAATGTCATACTAAACCGATGCAGCAAAGAGTTTTACATTTACGCTGTTAAAACGAGAATGATTTAGGTGTCATTTCGTGTGTCGTAAAAAAGATACATAATACATGATACCCTGCTTTCAAATGAAATTTCATTTGCTTTTAACTACATTTGTAGTGGTTTTTACCTACATAGTATTCTAAGTTACATATATGTTACTTTGAAGAGCCGTATACTTGAAAATTGTTATCGAATTTCGCTGATTCAAAAGGCGTCCATATTTCACATATTTTACACTAATTAAATTAAAAAAATGTATTTTTTTAGCAAATGCTATTTTTATATGCATTTTCGAAATTGTTCTCCTCCTTCAAAATTTTTTAGACATGGATAAATCGAAAATTTAACATTTTTTATAAAAACAAATTTCAATTTCTCTGTGAATGTCATCTAATTTTCTCGATTTTTTTTAAACCTTATCCATTATTTCCATACAAAATGTTTGTTTTATATTGTAATTTGTAATTTTAATTTTTAAACCTAACGACATCACTTTTTTGTTTATAAAGAATGTATTGTAAGTTTTAAACTGTTTAAAAATCTGTTCAAAATACAAAGATTATTATACAAAAAATGGGTATAATCGATCAAGTTTTTTAAAATAAATCGAGAAAATTATATGATATTCATTCGCGACACAAAAAAAGTAAAATTTTCTTACATAAAAATGTTAAATTTTCAAATTAATCCATGTTAAAAATATTTTGAGTAATTATAAAAATGCATATAAAAATTGCATTTGCGTAAGAAATGCATATTTTTTAAATATGTATTTCTTTATTGCATAAGGGTAAAAAGAAAAACCATATAAATCGAATGCTTTTTGAATCAGAGAAATTAGATAAACATTTCCGAATATTGAGCTTAGATACTTGTCCGATTTTTTTAATTTTTTTTGTGAATTAAAACCGTGAAAATTTTTTTTGAAAATTCTAAAAACTGAATATGTTGATGTGTTATGGGCTCCATGGAATATGTGCACACAGAAAAAACGTTAGCTATTTACCAACTGAAATTCGGTTACTACGACTCAAATTCGGATATTACGAATTTCAGTCGGTTGGTATAATTGAACATTAGCTTTCACAACAAAGTTCGGTTAATTCAACTGAATTTAAGTTTCAACACCCATAATATTCAGAAATCTAATGTAAATATTGTTGTAATAGTTGAATTTATAAGTTGTTACCATTAAAATATACTTTTCAATTCGGTTGGCACTTTATTCCTCTGTGTGTGTGTACAAACAATTTTACAAACAATGCCCTAGGTCAATTGCATTTGTAATATATCATGGACCTTATGATATTTAAAATAAATTTTATAAATTGTATAAACTTCACAGATACTTTTTGTTCAACAATTACTGCCTTTTGTAAAAAAACATTGGGCGTATACACCCCTGTCTTCCCTACTCACATTAGTACTTGTTGTCATAATTAAATGATTATTAATTACTTTTTTTTTTCTTAAACAAAACAAAAAAAGTAATATTTTATTACAGAGTAAGACTACAAAAGAGGGTGTAGCTGTAATATTGAAGGGAATGTCATTCTTTATATTACAACATCTTGTCATGCACCTTTAAGTCAAGGCTTATAAAATTAAGTTAATTGTATTTATTGTTTAATTAATATGTTGAATGAAATAAATCAAATTTATAATTAAAAATTTAACACCTCAATTATTAAGTTCTGTTAAGTCATATTGTTTTGAGGTGAAACTCCATATCAAACTATGACAAAAATATTGCATTTTCAGATTTACTTTTTTCAATTTTATTGAAAGGTTCCATAAATGACGCCCAATATTAGAGTTTAGCAAAACGCAAACTTTTGGATCCCAGAAACCAAAATACGACGGCATAAAAAGTGAAAATTTCACTGAAGTGTCCTTACGAAAGTGACTTAGACTTTTAAACTATAAAAGATACGAAATTTTCATAACGATTTTTTTCTTAAGGAGGTCATTGGTAAAAGGAAGATTTTTTAAACAAAGGAATAGAAATAGAAATCGTTTGTGGTAAATTTCATTCTAACTCAACACACAGAGTAATGTGGGATTTAACGTTACCCAATTTCGTTAACGTGTGAGTTAAATAGAAGATATTTACGATTAACACTAAAATGGCACGAAGAATGTTGATGAAGACCGTAGTGGGTCAGAAAATGCATTCCATTCATGCTAGTGTCTAATAACTTTTTCTGTGTTTTTTTTCCAATAGTCAAAGTAAATTATCATATAAAAATTATAATTTTTCTGTTAATTTAGAGAAAAATTTGTCATGATCTCAAACCGAACGAATAAAATCTCACACATAAACTTATAGATCAACGATAAAATTCACTACAAAGGAAGAACTTCAAAAATGTTTGACAATTTCGGGCAAAATATGTTCAAATTTTGTTCATATGGCATGAATAACCTTTTGTTTCATAACTAAAATGGCACGAACACATAGTGTTAACTAGAGTATTCAATCGGTTAACCGTTAATCGGTTAACCGATTAATTTTTGTCGGTTAACTGTTCGAATAATTTAAAATTGACGATTTTCAAATAACAAATAAACCGATTAATTTGTGTCGATTAACCGAAATTTATCTTTTTTTTGTATTTTTATGTATTTTTTATATATGACTATTTTGTTTTATATTTTAAATATTTAAAATGAAATTCAGCAATATGAAAGGGAAGAAGAAAGTGAAGATGATTGCAGTGATGGTGGTGTTGGAGATAATGATAATGGTGACAATGTAGATTTTGAAGTAGAAAATGATTTTGAACTTAAAGGAGAATTATACAATGCCATTAATCACGTACGTAAGTGCTGTAAACTTTTTAATAAATCGAATGAAAAACAGCAAAAATTACAGGATTATATAAAGTTGCAAGCAAATAAAGAGATTCAACTTATACATGATGTTAAACATCGCTGGTCATCGTTGTCAAATATGATAGACAAATTCCCTCGAATATTCAAATGTGTAAACATTGCTCTAGCCGATTTCGATTTGATTCCTTTTTCTAATTTAGAAATACAAGTTTTGGAAAACTTATCCTAAACATTAAAGCTTTTGGACGTCGCTATAAAAGAGCTAAGTAAGGAGTCTGCTTCTCTAATTGAATTTGAAGGAACTATTAAATTTTTAGTTAATAATTTGGAGAAGGCCAACAATTATATTGCAAATGATCTAATTGAAAGCTTAAAGTACAGACTAAATGATAGTCGAGTTAAAGTTTTAAATACGCTTATTTTATTCCTTAACTCAGGAACATTGCCTTCTAGCAATACTTTTTTAAAATATAGTTCAAAAACTGAAACTAAGGAGTTTGGAAATCAACTTTTTTCTAGAATGTTTAATGATGAACTTTATCATGACTCGGATGACGACATGATAATAGAAGAAACTTCTCATATTAATGAAAATAATCTTTTATCAGAATTAAATAATACTATTAATAATATTAAAAGTATAAAAAATTCTAAAAAGGACTTTAATGGCATAATGGAAGATTTTATATGTTTAGAAAAAACAAAGAAAAAAACAGAGAAGTTGGACATTCTTTATCATGTCCTCATGCCATCATGTTTATCATGTCCTACTTTCGATTTCCACAACATCCACAATCAGCGAAAGAGTTTTCTCCAAGTCAAGAAAAAGTCTGGCAACGCCGGTGTGTAAAGACGTCAAAAGTCAGAGTGTGCTTCAAGTTGAACTTAAAATATTAAAATTTTAGCTAAAAGCAGTGATTTATTTAATTAAAGCTTTTGAAACAAACAATAGAAAGCTTTTTCTTTGTTTACAAATTAAAGTATGGTTGGAACACGACGCCTGAGTTTGAATAAAAAGAAAACAATTTGTGTTCAATGCAAATTGCAGGTGTTAGATATTGAGGATTCTATTCAATGCGATGCTTGTGAGAAAACGTTTCATTCCTTATGTACGAAGCTTGACAAAAGGCAGTATGAGAAACTTGTAAAAAACTCTTCTCTTACTTACAATTGCCATTTATGTGATGGTAGTAGTGAGAGATCATCGGTATCAAATGACTTGCTAGAAATCAAAACAAAACTAAAACAATTGGATCAGCTGGATGAAGTCACAAAAACTATACAGTTTATGTCATCGCAGTATGACAGTATACTAAAAGGTGTTGCTGCAAATAAAAAAGAATTGATAACCTACAAAAGGAAAATGATTCGTTACGGGAAGAAGTACGTTCTTTAAAATCGTCAGTCAAATATTTGAATGATAATAATGTAAAAATGATTGTGTCATATATGGTGTTGAAGCAAGTGATGATGTAAAAGCTATAGATGTTGTTCTTAACATTTCTGGGAAAATTGGTGCAGAAATTAATGCTGATCAAGTTGATGATGCTTATTTTCTTCATAATAAAAATAAAGACAACAAAAACTCAAGCAAGAAAAAATCAGTCGTTGTTAAATTTTCAACAAAAACTCAAAAACAAAAGTTTATGGCTGAAAAGTCCAAGCTGAGGCTAAGTGAAGAGTTCAAAACTGTTTTCATTAATGATTTTTTGTGCAGAGAGTCTATGGAACTTCTGAATTATGCGAAATCTGTTAAAGCTGTGGGTTACAAATTTGTTTTTGCAAGAGGTGCTAAAGTTTTTGTAAGAAAAGATGAAAGATCTCGAGTTATTTGTATAAGAAATATGGATGATGTTGATAAAATTCTTATGAGAGCATCGCAAGGTATACCAGCCGTAAGAAGAAGTCATGTAACCACAATAAATGATGATTCATCTGAAAGTGCAGAGGAGGAAGAAGAGGATGGTGATAATGATAATTCGTTCCAGTCGCCTAATTAAGTATTTAATTATATTTTGTCGTTTATATACTTTTATTTTTCTTTATATAATGGATAACTCTAAATACTTTTTCAATTTAAAATCATATAATGAAGCTGTTTCGAAAATAAATTCAAATTATTTCAATTTAATTTCTATAAATGTGAGAAGTGTTTCATCGTTAAGCAAATTCAACAAATTTAAATTACTTTTGAGCCAATTTCATAAACTTCCTAATGTAATAGCCATGCAGGAAACTTGGTTTAGTGCTAACTGCGTTAATTTATATTCAATACCTGGGTATAAAGCTGTTCACTGCTGCCGAAGTGATGGGTATGGAGGAACTTCAATTTTTATAGCTGAAAATTTAATTTGTAATGTAGTTGTGAATCGAAGTGAAGAATTTCTAGATATGATTATGATCAAACTGCCTGGTATAGTTTTTAACCATAAACCCCTGTGTGTTATGTCACTTTACAGATCGCAAAAATGTACTTTTGAACAATTTAAAAATAAATTAGAAAATATTCTTCAAGAAATTACAACTGATCAATATTTGGTTGTTGGTGATTTCAATGTGGATTTGTTATCCAATAACAGTGATACAAGAAGCTTAGATAATCTTTTACTGAATTTGGATTTGAGTCATGTCATAAGCTAGTCACTAGACCGTTAAGTCAAACATCCATCGATTGTATATTTGGAAGTTTGATACAACAAGTTGAGGTTTGTTCAATTGAAAACAAACTTTCAGATCATAATATAATAAGTTGCGATTTGAGAATTAATCGATGTTTTAATGAAAAAGTCACCAAAATATGGCACAGGTTTGATTATAACAAGTTTGGGACTTTACTAGACCAAAATCTGAATCAAATAATTAGATGTAGTAATCCTTCAGATCAATGCAAACAATTAGTAGATGAACTATCTTCTGCAGGTTTTCAGTGTAATTCATCAAGTAGCACTACACAGAATATTCGTACAAAAATAAGGCCCTGGATTACTAAAAACTTATCATCGCTATTGAATCTTAAGGAAAAACTGTTAACTGCTAGAAGAAAGGATAGAAATAATAAATTCATATCTGAGCGTTTGAAGAGAATAAGTAAAATTATTAAAACATGTAACAGAAATCTAATGAACGATTATTATGCCCGAAATTTACAACAAATTGGCGGTGACACAAAGAAAACATGGAGGTTTCTAAACAGTGAACTAGGTAGAAATCGGCAAGCTACGCAACAAATTTTTGCGCAAGATGGTAGCCTAGTAACAACAGATGTAGATAAAGCCATGATTTTTAATCAGTACTTTTCTGAAACAATTGATAATCTGAGAAACAATATATTAAGCAATTCAAATGATAATATTAACAACCTAAGAACGTTGATACCATTGCAAACCAGTTTAAACCTGGAGAAAGTAAGCAAAAACTATGTTGAAGAAATTTTAAATGGAATTTCTATAAACAAAAGTGCAGGGTTCGATAAAATAACACCGAAAATGATTCTATGTAGAAAGCCCAAAATTGCGGAAATATTAGCGAATATGTTTGGCAAAATGATTGATTATGGTGTATACCCTGAAGTTTTAAAAATTCATAAGGTTGTGCCTATTCCTAAGGGTGTTGGATCTAACAGAGTTGATATGTTTCGTCCGGTATCCGTGTTATCAGTTATAGATAAGGTTCTGGAAAAAATAATTTTTAATCAGTTGTCCGACTATCTGGAAAGGAATAACATATTATTTGAGCGACAATTTGGGTTTTGTAAAGGCTCTGGAACAGATGAAGCTGTGGTTAACGTCATCGACTACATTTGTGGAGGCTTTGATGCTGGTTTTAATGGCGTGGCTGGAGTGTTTTTTGATCTTTCAAAAGCTTTTGATCTAGTTGATCATGATATCCTGATCAGCAAGTTAGAGTTAATGGGTGTGTCTAATAACTCTGTTAAGTTATTAAAAAGCTATTTAGAAAGTAGAAAGCACTTTGTACAATTTGGAGACGCTTGCAGTTCTTTGCTAACAGTGAAATGTGGAGTACCTCAGGGTAGTGTGCTTGGTCCACTTTTATTTAAGATTTATATTAATGACATTGGCAATATCAAATTTAATGGAAAGCTGTTCATGTTTGCGGATGATATTTGCTTACTTTATCGCTATAAGCATGCTAGAGTGCTAGAAACCCAAGTTGGATATGATGCTTCAATTTTAGCTGAATATATAAGGCTCAATAAACTTGTTTTGAATGCGGACAAAACTAAATTCATAAGATTTAAGCCATACGTTCTAAGGAATGATCCAAAAATGTCAGTTTATATTGATGGTGTTTTAATAGAGGAATCGGACACAATAAAATATTTGGGTATGCTTTTTTGTAGTAACTTGCAGTGGGATCGTCACATTGATTTAATCAAATCTAAAATATCATCTGCTGTTGGCATATTATATAAATTTAAGCACAAATTTGATTTAAAAACTAAAATGCTAATTTATGAAAGTTTAATACATAGCCACTTGTCATACCTGCCCATGATTTATGGATGGAAGAATACTGATTCAATGAAGTCTTTACAGTCAGCACAAAACAAGGCTTTAAAAATTGTTTTTAACTTGCCAATAAGATATCATACATCAGATCTTTTTCAATATCATGCCATTAATATTTTACCTGTAAGAGGACTATGTAAGATGCAACTTCTAAAATATATTTTTAAATCAACAAGAAGACTTGGAAATACTTCGATCCGGTTTCAACAGAATGTTGAAGTCTCTCATCGGTTTACGAGACAGAGTCAAAATTTATTTGTAACCAGATGTCGTCTGGAATTGTCAAAGCAGCGAATTAGCTTTGCTGGGCCAAAAGAATTTAATGATCTTCCAAATACATTAAAAAATATTATGCCCTTATCTCAATTTAAAAGAGCGTTAAAATCTCATTTGTTGGTTAGCCGTGAAACACTTCTCAATTAAAATTAAAAAAATTAAAATTAAAAAAATAATTGAAAAATTAAAATAAAATGAACAAATTAAATACTTTATTTTTTAACCTTTGTAAATACATTTATTTGTAAATATGTAAATATTATTTTTAGTAAAGTTTTTTATAATTACGTATTAATAATGATTAACCGTTGCCTTTTGCCTCTTTAATGCCATTTTTGGTGCTGAGGCCTCAAATTAAAATTTGTAAACTACATTTTGAAAATAAAAACTACTTAATAAAAAAAAAAAAAAAAAAAAAAAAGTTTTATAAAAACTAAAGAAAAGAACCGTTTAAAAGCTAAACATTTGAATTACATTATTTTTTTTAAAGATTATTTCACAAGATCTCTTTAAAACCTTTAATTAACACATATATGTATACAAAGAAGGATCTCATTTACTTTATTTTTTTATTACTTATAAATTGTGTTTTTTTTTTGGTTTTTTTATTAATAAAATATAAAATCAAAACAATAAATAAGTGTTTTTTATTATTAACCATTCTATTTATTCAAATTGGAATTATTCGGTTAACCGAATAATTCTTAATTAACCGATTATTAACCGATTAAATCTCAATCCCGATTAATTATTTGCTCGATTAACCGATTAAACTAGAAACCCGATTAATTGAAAACCCTAGTGTTTACCGATGTTTAAAACCATCCTCGTCAGGGTTGTCAGGTTTTAGCATAATGGATGCTAGATCTAGCACTTTTTTGTGATTCAGCACTTTTTTAAAATGATATGATATATTTTTTTCACTATTTTTACACTCACTAAGTATATTATTATTAGGTAACGACGACAGCAATTGTAGTAAAAACAAATTAAATTTCAGTTGAAGAAAGGACGACTAATATTTCATTAAATTCAAATAACATTTTTCAATTGTTTTAAATGTTCAAAAAATTACTAACAATTGTAGTAAAAATTAACCACACATGTTTATTTTTTCATTTTTTAAATAACAAAAAACAACTGTAAAATATGAATGTAAAATCATAAAACAGTCATTTGATGTGGTTTGTTTTTTAAAAAAATTAAATTTGTTCTACAAATTACTGACATTTACATTAAAAATAAAGAAACTGTATTACAATCCAAACAACTACATATTTTTAAAGCAGAAGTTAACTGGGTGCAGATTTAAAGTATAAGTCTATTTATCACACTAAAAAAAAACCTTTTGTAAGTAAACCAATGTTTCTTGGTGTCCCTATTACTTTTGGATTTACTGATGAATTTCACCTCATCGGAGTTATATCTCCATAACAGAATTCTTTTAATTTCTGCTATAACTTTGAAAACTTACAGTTTTATTTCTTAAATAATTTTATTATGATTGAGTTATAGTCAGGGCAACCAGAAATAGGATCCAAAAATCCATTTTATGCCTTAAAAACTGAAAATTTAAAAAAAAAATTTTAAATAAAAAAAAAATCAGAAACTAAAAATTAAAAAAAGCTGAAAAATGTGCTTTTGTTCCAAAAATTTCTCAAAAAAATAAGACTTTTTACCAAAATCATGATCTAAAGAAACTAAAAATATGCTATTAGAGCAAAATATACAAAAACATACCCTATTGCATAAATAGCTTATCTATTTTTAATACGACTCACAGGAAAAGCATGATACAGTATATTTATGGTTGCCCTGGTTATAGTCAATAAATCGAAGCCTATTTCTGTTCGAAAGTGACCAAATTTATATGTAAATCTCAAGGATTAAAGTTTTATATTTAAAAAGGAAAAATGTTATGATCCTTACAAGGTCATTAAAATATCCTTTAATATTTGAGCTATAATTGTGCTAAAAATTGCTGAATTTAAATCAATAAAAACATAAATCGCCTTTTATAAATACACAACATTGAATTTTTTGGTTTCCTATTTCGAAAAAAATATCTTATATTTTTAACTTAAGGAAACGGGATCTTAAAGATAAATTTACAAATCGAAAGTTCTATAGAAATATGTATGTATATGCAAAAAATCTAGCACTTTTATTAGTACTTTTTTCCATCTAGCACTTTCTAGCACTATTTTTTCACTGGCACTGTTCTACATTCAAATTATGGCAACACTGATCCGCTTTCGTCATTAGTCTTTAACAGTACAAACAAAAAATAAAAACACAGCCGATTCAATTATTTTTTTTGCTGAAATATACTTATTTGATTAAATACTATAGAACCAGATCTGCATTATAATAACAATATTTGAATGTTACTTAAAATGTAATTTGAAAATAAACTATAACAATAAGGATTTTAGAATTATTCAACACTAAGGATTTTCTCAAGGTGTACTAAGTGTTGTGTCTGTTGTACACCCAGAGAAAAATTTAGCTATTTGCCAACTAAAATTGGGTTACTTAAATTCGGTTATTACGAATTTCAAACGGTTGACACAACTTAACTTTAATTCCCACAACAAAGTTCGGTTAATTAAACAGAATTTTAGTTGCAACACCTAAAATATTCAGAAATCTAATGTAAATATCGTTGAACTAATTGAATTTATAAGTTGATACCATTAATATACACTTTTCAATTCGGTTGGCACTTTATTTCTCTGTGTGTACGTTCTATTGTAAAAATAGAGTCGGTAAAACTTTATTTTCAATTTGACGAAGATTTTGGGTTTTCACTCTGTTAACTCACTTGAATATAGTGCACTCAGCGGCGGATCCAGCATTTTTGAAAATGTTCGAAAAATATTCCGTAAGTACTTTAATAGGTTGGCAACCGAATAGAAAGCAGCATTTAATAAAGATTTATTGTTTATTTCGGTTTCATTACTGGTAACGGTATTTTATTTGGTTTCGGTATTACGGAAACATCGATATTATTGAATAAATTTACAACAAAAATGGAAATCGTATTTAATCATAAAAAAGCTCGAATTTATAAAATGTTTTAAAAAAAGTATTTTAATATGGAAATAAAAATTATAAGGCTCAATTAATGAAAGTCCCGTAAAAATTTAAGGAAAAGTTAAATTTTAGTTTTATATGGGACACAAAAAAAAATACCCAGCAAGGACTAATATTTGCGACGTTGCTGAGAACAATAACATTTCAAAAAAGTGAAACATTTCATAAATATGATGAAATGTTTCATAAATACTATGAAACGTTACATTGGACAATAATTAATAAAATATATCAAAAATATGATTAAGCTTTTCCTTTGAGAGTAAGACCTGGATGTCTATGCAGAGAGGGTTAAGCAAAAGTTTTGAATCACCTGAAAAATCTTTTGTACTAATTTTTAAATTTATTTGAAAATCTATTTTTGGGCACATCACCTAACACGTCACAAGGTGTCTAAAATGTGTCAATTGGCCCTCTTCTATGAGAACGTCATGTTAAAGGTACCGGTATCTGTCATATAAAAAGTCTTATCGATGACCGGTCTCTGCCTCATTGGAAGATGTCTTACGTGTTACCTGTGACCAGTCCCCTTTACCTTAGGGAAGTTATACCAGTCTCTGTCATATACAAAGTGCTACAGATGACCGATCCCTGGGAGTTGTCTTGCGTGTTAACTTGGACCATTCCTTTTTACCTTAGGCAACCCAGGAAAACTTTGTTAATGGGTGCGGTTAAGTAATGCATTAGCTTGTAATATATACACCTTACCTGTATCATTATTGTCCAACAAAAAGTAATAAGTTACCGATAATGAGTAACATAATGCATTACCTTGTAATTAATACTCGTTTCCTTCAGCATTATTTCAAAACATAGAGTAATGAGTTAGCACATGCAAAATTTCATACGCCACAGTGTGCAAAACATAAAATAATCACTTTTAAAACGTCAATTACATATGTTTTTGAAAATTAATTTATAGACACCTTACCTTATGATTTTTTGTAAGCGTAAGGGTAAGGAATATATTTTTAACATCATAAACGAATACCCGAAGCATAAAAATGCATTTACATCTTAAACAACCCATTATTATACGTGACGATAGCGCAGTTGGTAGAGTTCTTGCCTAATAACCAGAGACCATATAAGTAACCAGTTACTTTACTCCCTACTAGGTAATGAGTCCATCCATTACTTTTAGGGTCATCGTCTGTAAAATTCATAAGTTAAGTAAGGTGTATTGCAATGCGTGGAGCCATTATTTGGTAATGTGTGGTTTTGCTGGGAAGTTATACCCCACAGTTTATTTATTGAAGTGTCTAGTTCAAATTCCTAACGGAGTCTTTAAAAAACCCTAGAATATTTTCCGTAATGATACTATTCATATTTAAGGTAATTTTATGCAAAATTCAAATCCGTAAAAAAATTTTAAATATTTTGAACAACATACTTCTGAAAAATATTGACCCGTAAAGCAATTTTCGCTGGATACGTGATTAACACAAAAAAATAAGGCCCAATCTCATGATTAAGGGTTAAAAAGTGGGGTCAATAATGACCCCATTTTTCGTTTTTCGTCTTATTAAGAATTGTTTTACAGACATTTTAAACAAATGCAAAATGGGGCACTAAATGAAAGAGCCTTGCAAATGCATTAATATGTCCGATAACTTTCAAGTATTTTTTTATTCCAAAAAAATTTATTTTAAATGGTATTAAAACCGGCGTTTTGTTTAAGAATTATAGTTCGATTAAGCTTAAATTACTATTAAATTTAATTGAAGGAGTGACTATTAAATTTAATTGAAGGAGTGTCTGAGTTTTTTCCGACATTCGGCTTGTATGCGACTTTTTTCGAAGGGCTTTTTAACATATATTTTAAATATTTAAAATAAATGGCAACCCTAACACATAGGTAATATTGAGTACATCAAAACTGCGTTCAAAAAAGTCAAAATTTTATTAGTTGAGACATGTTTGCATACAAAAATATATTAACTTTGGCCCCACCTTTTAACACTTAACCATATTAAGTGTTAAGATCGGAGAGAACACATCGGGAGAATCCCCGTGTTAGAAGATTAAAGTACTTTAAACAAGTTTTAGTTAACACATTCCACACTGCCGTTGGTTCAAAACACCTACTTCTATGTCTTGTTAATTTTGGATAGGAGAAAGATATAATAATTTAAGCTTTTAGCTGCTCAAATAAGTTAAAAAAAAATAAAAAAATGTTTGTTCCAGGTCTGCCACATAATTATTTAAAACATAAAATTTTTGACATATTTTTTCAAAGCACATTTTTAAAAAATTATTAATGTATAGAAAGAAGACCAGTCACATGCTGGTTTGGTTAGCGACGTAGCGACTTTGCATGTAAAATTAAAAGATCGAATCCAGAAATTTTTGAACTTGTAAAAACTTTAGTATGCAGAAAATTTCTTTATTTTCTTTTGTAATGTGAAAAATTGGCTATTTTCTTTCAACAAATAAAAAAATTTAAAAAGTGGTTCTCCAGTTTTGCCTATTATAATTTGGAAAAATTTTCTAAAAACACCAATATTTTTATAAAACTCAAAAAAATCGTGAAAATCTGATATATCAAATTGCGTATTACAGTTTAATAGTTAATTACCTTACTTAGTAATAAATAAAAATTATAATTTAAAGAAAATCTTAACCCGTTAAGTAAATACAAACAGCCAAAGTTTGAATTTAAATTGCAAATACCACCGCTAGAGGGAGCAGTAAATAAACAACAACTTCAGAAAAAGCTTATTAGGACACCATTACATCTTTCTAAGAAAGAAAGATTCCCACGGAATCGATGAGTTAAATAGGTTAAAGGCTGTAACAGACGATTTTTGTTGGGTGGTGTAATTAAGTAGATGATTCAACTATTTAACTTATTGTATTCGATTTTGTTCATTGTTTTTTGTATGTTCTACTCTAGTATAATCATATAATTTCTCCCTAAGAATACATTAAAATCGATTTAATGCCGCTTGTTTTACACAAATCTTAAAAAATTAAAAGCCCACCTTTAAAATGTTTAAACATATTTTGAATCTTGTATTTTGTATTTTTTTAGTGCTTTATTAGATGTGCTTGTCATTAAACTAATTTCAAATTACATTAATTTAGAAGATTAAAAAGAAAATACAATCTAACATATATTGAGTTAGTTCTTTTTTAATGTTTCAACTGTCCGTCCTTTCAATTTTCAAACAAACTACAAAGCAATCATTTTTTATCCACAAAAAACAGAATCTTACAAAATAGTTTTAATGTCAGCTTAAAAAAAGCCCACACTTGTGTAACATTATGATCAGAATAGAAAAATTATACAATAAAAATCAAAACATTAAATAATCAAGAATGTTGAGGGAGGGAAGGTTTTCCCTCGAGAAGTAAATTTGGTAATAAAATAAAAAACTTGAGGTATTTTAGATAGATTACATAGATATCAAACTCTTCTTCTTCTTTTAACAACATAAAAGATATTTCAAAAATGTTCGATACTTGTTGGAAGCAAAGAGTATATACAAATAGAGAGACTACACTTTCTATGTGTCTCAGAAACAAATACCGAACTCCGGCCCACTTTTATTTTGCTTATATTTTGTTATTGTCTACTAAAATTTCATATTTTTTAATTTTATCTTTCCTATTTTATAGTTTATATTTGAAATAAATAAAAATTTTATTAAATTATTATTTAAAAACATAATACAAATTAATTTAAACTTTTAAATTTCTGCAACATGTTTTTATTTGTTTGGTGCGAGTTTACGAATAAATAAAAAGAGGGCAGATTGAGAGAGACTGAGTTGGAAAGAAACTCACTGTTGAAACTGACCTCTTATTTTTCACGTTTTTTTTTGAATTGAGAGAAACGATAGGCAGTAGTGCTAGTAATTACGGTTACTTTTCAATACTCGATACTAATCGATATTTTTAACTTGAATACTACTCGATCGTAAGCGTATTGCTTAAATCGAGTTTCTTAGTAAACAGCACCTCTTAGTCAAAACAGGACATTTAAATGCAACAACTTTAGAAACCTTTTAGAAATTTTACGGAATTATATATATAAAACATGGCTTGAGAATATACACAGGTATCTCGAGTGAATCTTCACGACGGGCTTAATTGATAAAGTGCAATACAAATATATTTTTTTCATTCCCAGTTATTTTATTTCCAAACCCATTTTATTGTGTGACAACTTAGGCTCTGCATCAACTCCGCTACAGCGTACACTCAAAAAAATAAGTTAGTAGAAAAGTTAGTAAAACGTCTTGTAAATCAGGTATACTATTTGTTAGCAATTTTTTTGCTAAAATTCTGTTTTAAGCTAAAATTTTTGTTGTACTTATTCAGCACTTAACTATTTGGAACTAATGTTTTACTAATATTACACTAATGTTTTACTAATTTATTTTGCTAAAAAAAATTGTGCTGATAAGCACATTAATAGTGTGGACGACAACCAGATTGAAAGATATGCGCAAAATGAAGCAGATTTCGCAGCATGTCAAGATGTAGAAGACTTTTGTATCTGTTTTTCATACATAAAACAAAATTGAGGATTAAATTTTGCGCTGTCACCGGCTTGTGAAAATAATTGTCTATTAATTAAATAAAAGACAAAATAAAATATTTAAATTTAATATGTATTTCTAAACTAAATGTTTATAGATTAATAATCTAGTGTGGTCAAATTGCAAACAAACAAACAAAACAGACATGTAGACAGAGTAAAGCGAAAGACAAAGACACATCTTAGGCAGATTTTTATGGTTCCTTTTTCTTATTGCAAAAAAGGGTTGTTTTTTTCGTTTCGTTTGTTTTTGTTTATTTTTTCGTTTCGTTTCTATTATTATCTTCGGCAGTTGCGTCCTTTAAAAGATAGCATCATTTAGACAACCATTCATGTAAGTAGTTGAAAGAAAATTTTTGTTATGTTATATATATTTATTTCTATAAATTTTCAGATATTAAATTAATTCATGTCGTCAATGTGGGAAAGTGAAAATTTTTTTATTTCGTAATTATTGTAAATTATTTTTAAAAGAATCACAAAAATATGTTTTATGATTTTCAGCAAATAAATTAACTAAATTACAAGTTTTCTACAAACTTTTTGCGTTTTTTTTCAGTCTACTAAAATTCAGCAAAAAATTTATTAATTTTTAGCAAGGCTTTTTTATTTCTAATCCACTAAGTGTGCATGAATTATCAAGTTATTAATGTAAATAGTTATTTGCTATTAGTAAGTGAGATTATACCGTGTAGTAATTTTGAAGTTTCTTTTATGTCGCACGCAGAAAAAAACTTTATTTCGCGAAGCCGCCTGCCGCGTTCTACGGATGAAAAAACCCCTAAGACCGGCCGAAGGCCGCCACCCAGAAGAACTTGTTTTTCAAATCAGATGTCGAATCCGTTGAAATCTTATATTTTTAAGACATCAAGTAATTTGTAAAAACAAGTTTTTCTGTGTGGCGGCCTTCGGCCGCTCTTAGGGGTTTTTTCCTCCGTAGAACGTGGCAGGCGGCTTCGCGAAATAAAGTTTTTTCTGCGTGCTATTATACGATTTATAAATTTAGTTTTATTTTGTGATATACTACTAAAAAATATAAAAAAAAACTGTATTGATATACTAATATTATTAATCTTTTTACTATGTATTAATTAGGAATAAAGAAATATTTCAAAGTAATATATAATTTTGTTTTTTTTTTTTTTATTGGGGCCTTATTTCATTTTCAAAATGCGGCTTTACTGCATTACGAAATAAAGCCCCAAAAATTGTGGCGTTACTTCATTTTGTTTTGGGTGTCGTTTCATTTGGTTGGGGGTTGATTTAATTTTTTTTTGGTTATTGTTTCATAATGAAATAAAGCCCCAAAAAATGGGGCGTTATTTCATTTTTGGTTTGGGGCCTTATTTCATTGGGGTGTTGTTTCATACCGCCAAAATTTTCATAACCTCAAAAAGCATACTTATAAAATTTTTTTTTATTTTGCGAATTAGAAAGCTTTTTTTTGCTAAATATTGTTAAACCGATTTTATTATTTAATAAACACACTATAAAATAAAAACTATCGCACATGCCCTGTGCTTCCGTACTTTTTGAATACGAATGACTGTGAAAAACATATGAAATTGAAATTTGGTGTTTTCTAATCCCCATAAATGTATAAAAATCGTAATAATATGCGAAAAATGTCGAAAAATTATCGGAAACATATGTTTTCTGTTAAAATGTTAAATTTAAACTCATAAAGCAGTTTCATGATTTTTAAAAAAATTTTGTAACGAAAAAAATAGCCTTTGTTTTACTTTCTACTGGAAAGTTAATCGAAAATTAAAATATGTATGTGAAAGTCAAAGCACCAAAAAGTCGTATTGATTTTACTTTCATGGGCATGTGAAACATAGGACAGAGGTGTATATTTACATAAAATATCACTTTTAAATATTAACGTTTCACGCTATTTTCCGGAATCATTTCTGATACCCGTCTGTCATTAAGAGATGTTGTATTGTTCTTTCTTCTTAGCTTAATATTTTATATATTTAATAAAGTTTACAGCATTTTCATTTCATTTGTCTATCTTTCATATTATTTGTCTATCTTCTTTAACATTCTCTTTTACACTGATGATTAATATGATTTTCTACAAATAAGTACATTTTAACCCAATTCAATATCATAAAACATTGTTTTCGAAAATAATCACGGTTTTCTTTTTAAGTTCTAACCTACATATGACAAAACAATTTTGTGAGTGTATTTTTTTTATTTTTTGGTGGTGAGATCTATAAATTGATGTAACTTTAATTAAGTCCAAGGAGTGTCGAAAATTTTTTAAATTCTTCATATAGCTTTCAAACGACTTTAATAATTTTTTTTAATTCAATATCCCAGTCTACTTCTGTTGAACTGATCTTTATTTCAAAAGAGTTATGAACTATCTCACTGACTTGCAATCTACTAAAATGTTTTGTTAAATTCTTACAAAATATAATTTTAAATTTTTAAACTATCACTTGGGTTTACTTCCCTTTAAAACATCACATATTATTTAGTATGCCATTAGCAGGGCAGCGACTTTCATGCCAATTCATGTTTGTAGTCAGCAGCCCCAACTCGATTTTGACCAAATAATTTCCAACAATATAGAATCGATTTGTTTTTGCATATTTATGCATATTTTGCTATAAATGCATATTTTTGCATATTTTACTATAAATGCATATTTTAATTCATTTTTTGGTGCACATTTTTGCAAATTTTGTAAAAATTAACTGAAAATTTGAGTTTGAATTTTAACGTCTTTTTTAGACAATTGCAATTAATACTATAATTAATATGCAATTTTATTTAATTTTAATTGTGAAAGGCGTGGTAGAGAAGAATGAGTGTATTTTCTAAAAATCATAACTATGTACATTGTAAATTTTCAATTTTTCTGAATCAGACTGTGCAGTTTCTGGTATTGAACCTTCGTCAGTGACCCTGTTTTTTTTTAATAATGTAATATCTGTTATGTTTTTATTTGTTCGATTGCGTCTATATGAAATTTTTTGTGCAATCACTGACAGTGGTATAGATAAACTGATTTTTAATGCCACATGCACTCGCACTACACGTTAGACAGAGCGCTTTAGCCCACTGATCTATCGTCAGGTCGAGTTTTGTTGTGATTAAAACTAGTTTTATTCAATACACGGTGTTTTTGTTCTTGCATACATAATCTAAGAAGTACAACTCCAACAACACAACAGTTCTATTTTTAGAAACTTACCTCACTCTAATGTCCACTGTTTTCCCATATGTTGTAAGTCATGCGACATCTATGATATATTCTTTGTATATTCGATAGATGGCGCTTACGTAGTTAATTTAACTGGAAATAAACAAAAGAAAAACATTTGTAATCCTTAACATAGCGTCTCGTTGTCATATTTTTGACATTTATATTTTATTTCATTTTTAACCCATCGCTAATAATCGATTTTCAAAAATCCAAAATGTTTAAGTGCATATTTTTTTGATTTTTAGTGCATACTTTTTGGTTTTTAGTGTGCATTTAGTTTTAAGTGCATATTTTAAGCGCATATTTTGAATTTTTTACTGCATATTTTAAGCGCATATTTTTGATTTTTTTAGTGCATGAAAGTCAATGCCCTGGCCATTAGTAACAAAATTGTTAGAAGTAAAATCTAGATTGAAAGAAATTCAAAATTTTAAATGCTTCATCTACTGCAGCAGCTTAATTGTTTGGCTTAAATAGTTATTTCTTCTAAAATCTTCCAAGTTTCTTCTTTTTTTTTTTTGTGCTCCTATACAACTTTGTTGCACAATATTTCAATAAAATTTGAATTTCCAGATCGTCATTCTTTTTCAATCCTTAGATGTTTAGCCGTATTCTTTTGTTAGAAATTATAAATATATTTTTTTTTTTAAATTAATGTTGCATTATGCATCACAAATTCAGTTTTTTTTTTTATGTTTCTGTTAAGAACAACATATTTTTCTTTTACAAACAAACATTTTTTCTGGATTATGTATCGAAAAAAGTATGATAAAAAGATGTTGGTAGGTGGGATGTGGAATGTTAGAATATACAGTGAAAAATGTTTGTAATATTAATTTCCTGTTACAAAGATTAAAAGATTAAATTTAAATAATGTAAGAACATTATTTTCAATTAGAGATTAAACATTGATTATGTGTAACATGGATATTAGGGTACCACAGGTTTGTATGGACGAATTTAGTTATCTGAATTTCAATGAGCGCCGGGCGGAATTTGGCGACACTTGGTCTTAAAAGTATATGCTGAAAATGTTTGCCAAATCGGACATCGTTAACATGCGGCACAACGAGGTCAAAATTCAAATAATACCATGAGTAAAAAAGATTTGTTCTAATCAGATCTTAAATGATATGATTGAATCTAATTAGAAAAGACTGAATACTATAAGATCTAGTGCCAGATCTTATCATATATAATAAGATATGGCATTTGTGATGCACTTTATAGAAAGAGTTGATCAGATCTAGTACCTGATCTATTCATATCTGAACGGATCTGGAAATGGATAATTTTTATGCCCAGATCTGTTCATATCTAAAAAGATTTCATGATCTCTTCACTTGTAAACCACCATGCAACTTTTCACCAAGCAGCGATATGAAATTATGACTTTTCAACGTGGAACTATGCATTTTATAATTTTTAGGTACGGGCTACCTAACGCTCTCTAATGGATAGTGTCCCTTGTTTCTGTTAACTCAAAAAACCTTGAGCAATAAGAGGCAACTAAAGTCAGTTTCAACAGGTATCGAAAATTTTTCAAATTTCTCACATATATTTTTAAGTTAAGATTTGCCCTTATGATGTGAGCAAGATTAATCAAGTTTAGGATTATTTGTTTTTTGTTAAACTTTCGGTTTTAAAAACTTCTACCGCTTAGGATTTATATTCTGTCAAAGTTTCAATTTTGTTTTTAAAAATATTGCAAAGATAAGCTTGTGAAGTGGTATGTCCTCTATTCATCAGTCACGGGACCTGTCCGTTAATTATAACACTGCTTAACCAACAGAAATTTTGACTTTGAATACAATTGAATCCTCATTATTGAATGCAAATTTGAGGAATATTATAAGAATATTGAAAAGTGTCTTCTAAACACAATCTTTAAATCTTTTTTACGATATTTACTTTTCCTCCTTGACCAACAATTTACTAACATGTTTTTTTATTAAACCATAAACATTTTTTTGTCTTTGGCATTGAACATAGAGAAAAAAAATATCGTTATGGTTACTTTATAATTAATATTTTACAATTTTAATTACAATGCAAATACAAGTAAAAGGTCGTTTAACACTACAGCAGACATTATAATGGGAAATTTTAAATGCCAGACCATCAGACATAGAGACAATTGCCACACCGCGCATTTGCTTCTATGCTATTAGAAAGATATGGTTCTGAATAGAGCAGATGGGCAACATTGCTTTAAACAATTGCAGGTTTTCTTTTAGTGGTTTTTCTTTAATATTTTCTATCTAATACAAGTTGATAAATTACCAGAGTTTTAAATATTTAATTCTTTTAAGAAACATTGTTTTAAAATTTTTACTGCGAGCACAAACGCCAACCCATATTTATTTAGTCAGTGGATTAATCATTTGTAGATGAAGCGACATGGGTTAAGTTGCCCTGAATCCGAATCTGACCTACATCACATCAGGTTTTTGAAATATCTTAACATAATGTTTGAAGAAACCCCTTTTTCGATATATTCGAGACCTTATAACAGTGAGAATTCAGCTTTTTTATAAAATTTGTTATGTTTTGTAAAGGTTTGAGCTGCGCTGAATCCCAATCTGACCTTAGAATTTGCCCATCAGATAGATTTTTCGAGATATCTTACAAGGAAGCTACACAGTGGTGATTTTTTTAAAACTTGGATATGTTGTTGAGTACAACAAAATATTATACACGTATTATTTGGGTGCGCAATCTCACGTTTAGGGGTTAAAAGTGGGGGAAAAAATTACAACGTTTTTGTACAAAAACTTCTTTAAAATCAAAGAAATTCAGATTTCTTTGAACGCAGTATTAAAGTATCCGAGAAATTAGGATACCCATATTACATATGCTGGGAGGTCAGGTTGCCACTTATTTGAAATATTTAAAATATGGGTTATAAAAAAAAATTGAAAAAAGTCCAGACACCCCCTCGATTATATTAAATAAGCATTATTATATGCAAATTTGAAGTCCAACCAACAAAAATTGCCAATGCAAACGTGGTATTAAAAAAAATTTAAATTTTCGGACATGTTTTATAAACCAGTGATTGCGGCTTTAAAATACATTTATTCGTTACCCAATTTGGTTTAAAAACTTATATAAGAATTATATTAAAAAACGTCCAATTAGGTAAAAAAATACGTGTCTAATGTTTTTTTTGTCCTTTACAACATATACTAGTTTCATTAAAATCTGAGGATTCACTACTGTGTAGTTTCCTTCTTAGCCTGAAGTTTGAATAAACTTATACCTTTTCCCATAAAAATGCTTTTTAATTGTTAGATATCTCTTGTTAGATATCTCTCTGAGATATCCGCTCTGACAGGTTTACGATGAACACAGGATCACAACAAAAAATTGACTTAATTTTTGTTTTTTTTAGGATGCTTTTCATATTATTATTTTATGATAATTAAAAAAAATTATTGAAAAAAATATGATTGAACATGATTGTGGGCACTATATTATCATATTACGATCATAAATATCATATACATGATTCTGGCTGACCATAGTATGACTACCGAGAACGATTTTATAGTCACTTAGAATTATAGTATGATTGCTACGATCATATTATGATTGTAACGCATTTTAATCATAACATGATGCTCTTAAACTATCATAATATGATGCTCTTTTTTCTGCGTGTGGCAGCGAATTTCACACAACTACATGTTTGTAGTCAGTAGCCAACAATCGAATTTGACTAAATACTTTTAATAATCAAAGAATTTGCAGCAAAATGGCATATATTTGTTATTGCATATTTTTCAATATATATAGTATTTTAGTGCATATTTTGTAATTTTTTTTTGCATATTTTCAATTTAGTTGCATATTTTGTAGAAATGAAAATTAAGATTTAACTAACAATAAATGAAATTACATCTAGTTGTCATTTGTTAGACATTTGTATTGGATTTCATTTTTAACCAACGCCCTCAAGTAATAAATCGAAAAATTTTAAGTGCATATTTATTTTATTTTTTGGATTTTTAGTAAATGTTTTTTTGTTTTTATGGTATATTTTGATTTAAGTGCATATTTTAAGCGCATATTTTAAATTTTGTACTGCATATTTTAAGCGCACATTTTCGATTTTTCAGTTCATGAAAGTAGCTACCCTACCTATATGTATTAAAAACAATTACAAAATATAAAAAAAATCACAAATGAATATTTAAAAAAAACCCCAAAAAAATTTTAAAATCTTTAAAAAATCAAAAATAGAGTTAATTTTATAAAAAAAAAATTACAAAAAAAAAATATAAAAAATTAAACAAATGTTAAAAACACAAAAATGGTGTCAAAATTCTAAAACAAAATCACAAAAAACTGTAGAAAAATACAAAAAAAAATATAAATATAAAAAAATCTTGAAAAAACAAAAATCTAGTCAAAATTATAAAAAAAAATCACACAATAATCAAAAAAAACACAAAAAATATAAAAAATTATAGAAAAGCAATAATAGAGTCAATACCGCCACGTCCACGTTTCGTGACTCTGGGTTCGGCTGAGAGTGGTAGTATGAAATCATCAAACATATCATATAAATAAATTTCAACATTTTTATGGAAAAACTTTGATTTCAAGACTCTTATAAAAATTTGTTGTATAAAAATGCGAAATGTGGCTAGAAATCGGTTTTTTCAAACTTTATGTTTCAACTTTAGGTTAATTCGTTTCTTCAAATTTTAGGCTAAGATATCTCAAAAACCTAATGTGGTGGGCAAATTATGTGGTCAGATTCGGATTCAGCCCAGCTCAAACCTTAACAAAAGTATACTCTGGTCTCAAGGTTAAAAATTTGTTGGCCTGTGTTATTTATAATTAACATATATTTTTTTTTAATCTTTAGAAAACAAGGTTTTTGAGATCAACCACGGATTTTGAAAAAAAAAAAAATTGTGAATAATTTTTGTGTACCAGTAAAACTACGATTTAACTGGCTTCATCAATGAATCTCAGCGTAAATCGTTAAAAAGATGTGGGCCATTTTGTCAGTTGCCAAGTGATTTATGTTTAGATTAACTATGGAACGTTTTCGCCATCGAAAATTGGACCTAGAGATTAGACTACGTCCGATCCAGCCGTGGCGGTCATATGCCAGAAGTCATATTTAAATTATAATGGCAGAAGATTATCTTTCGAATAAAGTAAATTTCATGTCAATTTAAAAAATTCATCATTGTTTTATTCCATTTCAATTTTCTATACCTCTGTAAAAAACACCCTTTATATTTAGTATCCTTTTGCGATTTTTATTCATAACATTGATTTTCGTAGGAATTTGGCAACGGAATAGTTTAATAATTTTTAATTTTGGAAAAAAATGCATTATACGAGTACCTTCAAAAAATTAGTAGCTTTAAAATGAGGTGTCAACGAATCACTTAGTTTTAACCGTTAAAAAGATATGGATGCTTATGTACACGACCACTTCTGTCAAATTTTAGATTTTTTCATGATTTAAAATGCAATATTTCCACAACCGTAAGAGCTTGCAACCCAAAACTTGGACGATGACATGTTTATATGACAATTAGTTTCTATACAGAGTTTGAGTAAAATTTTAATTAATTTTTTTTTATCGGTCCAAATCTCACGTTTAAGTGTTTAAATGTGGGATAAAAATTATTAATTTTTTTTTTTGCATGAAAACATGTCTGAAATTAACGAAATTCAGATTTATTTATTTGTACTCAGATTTATTTATTTGTACTTCTTGAAAATGCCAAAAATGTGTAGAACCATATTGTTTGTGTTGTAACTTAGGGTTGACATTTCTTTTAAATATTTATAATATAGACGAAAAAGCTTTTCAATAAAAGTCGCAAAAAAGACTAACAGTTACGAATATCGGAAAATGCTCAGATATGCCCTCTATTAATTAAATATACATTAAACTAACTTTAATTCCTTAACAAAATGGCAGTTTTAAAGTCAATGAAAACATATTTCAATAACAAATAAAACATATGATGAATTTCATATCAAAACCTACACTCACAAGAACTTTTCCATAAAAAATCAACAGTTATTTAAAAGTTTAATCGGTAAAGTTATTTCAATGGAATATACAGTTAAATTACCAAAGAAATATATTTTTTAACGTTCTGTCTGTTATTCAACAAAAAAACGGACTTTCCCTAATAGTTAAAATATTCAGTTAAAATTTTCAATTCAAAACAAAAAGTTGTTATATTATATTGAGTATTGAAATAGACGAAAATCTATTTTTTTTATGGATTTTGTCAATTAATTTTTCAACAGTTAAAAATAAACTAAAAAATATAATTGTTTTAAAAGAAAAGTAAGTAGTCCTGTTTTTAACTAATTTTCAGTTAATTTAATGTGTATATTCAGTAGTCTTTACGGAAAAAATATTGTGAGTGTATAGAAAAGGCACATTTTGAACCCGACCATCTCAGAATTTGATGAAATTTTGCATACAGCCACATTTTACATATACAAACACAACCTCATATTTAGAAATTGCATTTTTGAAAATATGTGGGCGTGGCAAGGTATCGAAGTTTTTGAAAAATGACGATAATATGTACTTTCAAGCTGTGATGACTAAGGTATAGCTAAACCTATTTGAAAGATCTTGGTGCCATTAGAAAGGTATTTAAATCAGCTTTCGACACTGCAAAAAGTTTATTTATCTCTTTAATATATATAACATATCTAAAAACTAAAATGGCGTTATTTTTCTTTTTTGTAAATTTTTTTAAGTAAATGCATCTCTTGTTTACTTCCTTATATTTTGATATCATTGTATGACAAAAAAAGAATGAAGTAGCTTGAAAGTTATATGGATTTTTTTGTAGTTCTAATAGATTAGAACAAATCAAATTATCAAATTTTTCAGATAACGCCATTTTAGTTTTTAGATATGTTATATATATTAAAGAGACCTTTCTAAAAAAAATTTTTTTTTTGGAAAAAAACCCTTGGCCTTTGAAGTGTGTTCCTAGTTTAAAGTTTTATTTTTACCAAAAAAAAATTTTTCAGTGCAATATAAAATTTTTGCAGTGTATGTTTTTCAGTCAATATAAAAATTTTGCAGTGTATGCACTGTCGAAAGCTGATTTAAATACCTTTCTAATGGTACCAAGATCTTTGAAATCGTTTCAGCCGTTAATTAGTAATCACAGCTTCAAAGTACATATTATCGCCATTTTTCAAAAACTTCGATACCTTGCCACGCCCACATATTTTCAAAAATGCAATTTCTAAATATAAGGCTGTGTTTGTATAGCTAAAATGCAGCTGTATGCAAAATTTCATCATATTCTGAGAGGGTCGGGTTCAACGCATATCAGTTTTGATATGAAATTCATCATATTCGAATATTTGGATAACAATATCGGATATAATTTATATACCAGATAATGCCTCTTTCATATGGTAAACCATTTGTCAAAAATTTCTTTGAAACAATACGAAATAAACCGAACAAACAAAAAATTGTGTTATAATTGACCCACTTTTTATAACCACTGAATATGAGATTGGGCCGCTAAAAAAAGTACGTGTACCTTATTTCTTTCTGCTTTTTGATATATCCAAGTTTCACTAAGATCGGAGACTGCACATTGGGAGACTCTCGTTGTAAGTTTTTTTTCATAGACAAATGGCTCAGAAAATTGTTTTTTTTTTTTTTGTTCAATCTGAGCGTTTAAAATCTTATTTAAGAATAATTTGTTTTAAAGCCCTGTTTTGGCCGCCAGATAACAAATTTGTTTTAAAATACTTTATGTTTGAGTAGGTTTTACATTGTCTTGTATTTTTCCTCTAATTTGTCGTGTGAATTGTGCAACCAACCTTGAAGGTTAGGGTCACTTCTATGGCTAAAAAGACAAACGAACAAAAACGTAAGAAAAAGACATTTGTATTTAGAAAGGAAGTTATAACATCTTGAAGAAATGTAACGTTTAAAATGTTCACATACAATTTCACGTAGGTGAAAAATTTTTGGTTGTTGAAAATTTAAAATTTCGCTTTCTTTTTAGTTTTTCAGTTTGTGTGGCTTTTTTTGGTTAATTAATGAGTTTTTTTTTTGTGTACGCGGTTAAGGCCAAGTTTGTTGACCCTATCCATGCTTGCATACGTATAAGCGTTTTATTTTAAAAACTATGTGAGTAATTTTCTTCTTAACAATCCTCTTAATTTATGTTCTTAAATCATTTTTCCACACTTGTAAATATTAACTTGGTTTTTTAATGGTTTTTTTATTCTTTTCGTTTTTATAAATTTTTAAAGATGCGTGTATTCTTGATATGTTCATAATTAATTCTCCCACAATTACTTTCTTTAGTCAGGCAAGAATTTTAACCTTTTGTTGAAGTTTGAAATACAAAATAAAACGAATCTTTTAGAATTTTTAACAACAAAAAAAAGTTAATTTAAAAAATGTATTTCATAATGTTACAATTATATCATGTCTACATCCTCAAACCAATTTGTGGGAATTTAATTGAAAAACTAACGGTTTTTTATATATGTACTACTACACACAGAAAAAAAAAATATCTAAATAAATTATTGTCTACCCAACTTTTTTTTTGTATAATTTGTGAAATTATTTTTAAATTTTGCATTCAAGAATTGGGTAAATTTACACAAGTTTCGGTATAACTTATACAAACAAAATTAGGCTAGAATTATTTTGTTAAGAATTTTCGGAGTGTATTTCAATTCAAAGTCATTAATTCCACTTGAAATTCAGAAAACTTCAATTGAGTTTTAGAATTTTCATTTGAAATTTAGAAATCATCAACTGAAATTCAGAAAATATCATTTGAAATTTAGAAACTATAATTTTAAATTCAGAAAATATCAATTGATGTTTTTTGAAAAATCTGTTTTTCAATTGAAGAGCTTATTGCAAAAACTTGATAAGCCACATTTACTGTTTTATGGATTTTCGCTGTTTCTTAAGCATCAATTGATTAATATTTGATAGAAGTCTTGATTAAACATTTATTGCCCGTACCTAGAGAATAAACGTCCTGCAAAAGTCATATTTGTCAACCTTTAATAGACGAAAATAAACAAAAAATAAAATGTGGCTTATCAAGTTTTTACAATAAGCCCTTCAATTGATATTTTCTGAATTTCAAATGCAAACTCTAAATATTCAATTGATATTTTCTTAATTTCAATTGGAAATTCTGAATTTCAATGGATATTTTCAGAATTACATTTGCAAAAGGTGTAGTTGTTTTCTTTACCGCGCATACCATATAAATTCCGCAGAAGCGATTAAAAATTTTCGACAGTAATTTCAGATGCTAAAAAAATGTATGCTCCCCAAGTAGAAAATGCCAACCGTACCAACAAAAATATAGTACTGACAAACCATTGCTATTTTTGCAAAATCCACCGTACTAAAAATGAACAAAGGTACAACTAATATTGTACTACGAAAACACTATTTTCTTTTCAAATCATGTGCTTTGCCAGTACCACCCGCAAAATTCTTTGCCAATATTGTTTTTACCAATATTACAACCAATTAAAAGCATTTATTTTATTATAATTCACACATTTAAATATGATGTATAAGACTAAGACCGAACTGTATTGCTGCTTTTTAAAAGTGTTTTATTATACATATTTCTCAAATTTAATTAAATTTAAGCTATTTTAAACGAACCAAATTTTTTGAATTACCAATGTTATGCCAACGGCGGCAAGTTTGCCCAAACCAACGTTTGGACACTGTTATCAATCGGGTAAAAGGGCAATACTGTTAAGATTGTTAATCCCACGTTCTACCAACGCATAACCGACCGTTGCCGATGTTTTGCCAATACTGTGCCGATAGTATTTTTCTGTCTGGGTAGGTTTTCTCCTTGTCCCTTATCTCGAACTGCAAAAAAATAGCTTTTGACGCAAACACAGTTTTCAGCGGAGGATTTTTGATGTTTCTATAGTTGCGTGAAAGTATTCATTTGCTTGCCCGAGTTCGACATTTTGTTGCTGAGAGGCGTGGGAAGTGTAGTCTATATTTGTATATAGACTCAAAAAAATAAGTTAGTACAAAAGTTAGTGAAACGTCTTGTAAATCAGGTATACTATTTTTAGCAAATTTTTGCTAAAATCGTGTTTTCAGCTAAAATGTTTGTTATACTTATTCAGCACTTAACTGTGTTATACTAATGCTTTACTAATATACTAATGTTTTACTAATTAATTTTGCTAAAAAAAATTGTGCTGATAAGCACATTAATAGTGTGGACGACAACCAGATTGAAAGATATACGCAGAATGAAGCAGATGTTGCGGCATGTACAACTCTAATAAGACATATCAAAAAATCAACCATGGAAGACTTTTGTATCTGTTTTTCATACATAAAACAAAATTGAGGATTAAAACAACTTAAATTTTGCGTTGTGAAAATAATTGTCTTTTAATTAAATAAAAGACAAAATAAAATATTTAAATTTAATATGTATTTATAAACTAAATGTTTATAGATTTATAATCTAGTGTGGTCAAATTGCAAACAAACAAACATATACAGACATGTAGACAGAGTAAAGCGAAAGACAAAGACACACATCTAGATTTTTATGGTTCCTTTTTCTTATTGCAAAAAAAAGGGTTGTTTTTTTTTTTTGTTTCGTTTGTTTTTGTTTATTTTTACGTTATTCGGCAGTTGCGTCCTTTTGTATTTGTATTTGTATTTATTAAATTGATTTTCTAATACAACAAGACACAATATCTTATAAATTATAGTATTAGAATCAGGCAAGTTATCTTAGACAATATAGCAAAATCTATAGTAATAAAAGATTTACATTTATAATGAAAAGAAAAAATAAAATAAATAATATAAATAATAAATATAATAATTAAATTTTAACTTAATAAAAATAAAGTCAAAGATAAAATTAAAATTAAAAATTTATGAAAAATATTCCCTAAGTAAGCTTCTAAACCTTATTGCGTTGCTAGCTGTTTGCAAATTATTTGGAAGATGGTTCCAGAGACGTATGGTTAATATAAAGAATTGGCATTCTGAAGCATGGTCACGATGCCGAAATTGAATTATATCTTTTCCTCTGCTTGATCTTGAAAACTGTAAACGTTCATAAAGATATTTAGGCTCTTTTGTCATAACAATTTTGAAAAGAAAAATAACGTTTTTAAACTTAAGGTAGTTTGAAAAAGACATGTTCAGTACACGATAAGAATACTGCGATACATTATCAAACCTTTTCAAAGAAAATATATAACGGACGATGTTATTGTACGTTACGGTAAGCTTTCTCATATCATGTGAGTTGCATCCAGTAAAAATTTCGGATGAATATAAAAGTGTCGGTAAAAGATACGTTTTTGCCAGTAATATTCTAATACTCAGAGGGGTAAAGTGTTGAGTGGCCCATAAGCTTCGCAGCATACCGTATACTTTGCCACATGCGTGGGTAATATGATTAGTCCAGGTTAGACTTTTGTTAAATGTTACTCCTAAGTTTTTAGCAGAATCAACAATATCAATTTTTGAACCACCAAGTAATATATTTAGTTCATTATTTATTTGAAATGATTTTTTTCGTATTATTATACATTTTGATTTGTTAGGATTGAGGAGCAAACCATTGGCCGAAGCCCATAAACTAATTTTATCAAGATCATGATTCAATTCTTGTATTTTAGTTGTAATTAATTCTTTGGAGCAACTAAGATATACCTTTTGGAGTAACAAAGTTGTTGAGGAAGATCGTTAGAATATAACGAGTATAACAGGGGCCCAAGAATTGAACCCTGCGGGACACCTCTAGTAACCAGCAAAGGCCGCGAAACAGACCCACCGTTGGTAACTGATTGAGATCTATTTGAGAGGTACGACGACATCAATTTGACAGCAAATGTAGAGAAATTAAATAATTTTAACAATTTTTTACATAATAATGAATGGTGCACAGTATCAAAAGCCTTTGAATGGTCTAATAATACCAAAAACGTTATTTTCCTCTCATCTAAATTTCTTCTAATTTCCTCTATAACATCAGTTAATGCTGTAATGCAGCTACGGTGAGGTCTAAATTCTGATTGACGATCAGTTAATAAGTTGTTGTCATTAACATGCTTATAAATTTGTTTGTGTAATAAATTTTCAAAAACTTTGGATAAATAGGGGAGGATCGCAATTGGACGATATTCATTTCCAGTTTTTGGCACCGGAACAATTTTGGCATGTTTCCACTCCATAGGAAAAGTATTAGTCATTATTATTGTATTAAAAAGGTGTGTGATGTTACGAATTATCCATGGTAGAATCATTTTTATAAATTTAGGATTAATGTTATCTAATCCTTCTGAATTAGATTTAATCGCTTTAAACGCTTCAGCTACTTCAATCACATTTAGAAAGAATCATTTATCATTTCATGAAAGTAGTTGAAAGAAAATTTTTGTTATGTTATATATATTTATTTCTATATATTTTCAGATATTAAATTAATTCATGTCGTCAATGTGGGAAAATGAAAATTTTTATATTTCGTAATTATTGTAAATTATTTTTAAAAGAATCACAAAAATATGTTTTATGATTTTCAGCAAATATATTAACTAAATTACAATTTTTCTACAATTTTTTTGCGTTTTTTTCAGTCAACTAAAATTCAGCAAAAAAATTATTAATTTTTAGCAAGGCTTTTTTATTTCTAATCTACTAAGTGTTAGCAAAACTTTTGCTGAATCTACTAATTTTGTTGCTAAAAATCAGCTCGCTCATGCTAGCACCGTCCTGACTAAAATTTTGCTGACTCAGCAAAAATTTTTGCTGACTTTACAAACTTTTTTTTGAGTGTACTCTTTGATGATAACCATTACATCGTCTAACGACTTACATGTACTGAGGCATTGTCTTGTTGCAAAATTAATTCTTCTTCGTTGCTATTTTCAATAAATGGCACCAATTTCTCTTCTAATACTGAAGCGTACTCAGAAGAATTCATTCTAGTGCTTGGGAATGCCAAATCAACCATATCGTCGAAACAAAAAGCGTCCCAAATCATTAAGGATCAGCCTCAGAAAATTCTTTTTGAGAAATATCGTGGTTCCTAAGTGAGTCTCTCCAATAGCTGTTATTTTCATCTGGACCATCAAGATTGAACTTTTTCTTATCAGAAAAATCATCTCCAAAAGAAATTTGTGTTTAAACAGTCCTACCAACAACAGCGATAATTGACTTACCTTTCTTCAGTTGGTTTGTAAATTCAAGTCGAGCAGTTTTGTGGCGGTGTAATAAACTTGGCACAGACATCAGCTTTTGGTAAGTAATTCTCTGGGAATTCTTTAAAAGCCTACTTATGGGTGATTTGGACACATTTACCTTACTTTCGTCGATTATCTGATTGAGATTCTTCATTGAGTTGCTGTCACAGTTGATTGTTTTACGCCGCTTTTTTTCGGACCGCCTGTTTTATTTTTACCATAAGCACTTGGGCTATTTTCAAAATTTGTGACATCCACATGTGAACGGTATAATTTTCTAGCAATTTTCCGAAAACTTTAGCCACTTTTTAAATAGGCTGAAATTTTCTCTTTTTAAAAATCACTTAGATATAAACCACGCGGCATTTTATTCGAAATTAATGGTAATTGTATAAAAAAACAAAAATAGTCCTTTAAATTTTCTTTATTTTCTATTCTTCTATGTTTACCGTTATATGTAATTATTTTTATGAAACATTAACAAAATATTATTACACAATTTTTCTCATAACCCTCTAACCGGCAAGACCGCCTCCAGGCCAGGTATTTTAAATTGATCATAAGTGCGCCAAATGAGTTATTTATGATAAGAATTTAAGCTATTTTCATAGAAAAGCAAATTTATAAGATATTTTATAAAGTAGTGTTTCGTGTGCATGGTTAGGAAACGAGAAAGCGTTAAAGTTAAAATTTCGTAAAATTTTAAAAAATAAATATTTTGAAATGAACACAATTTTAAAAAATCTTGAAAATATATTTATGTGGACAGGAAGCCGTTGATACTAACCACAAAGTAAGACTGAAGCTTAAACTTTAAAACAAAAAAGCTCTAATTTTGGTATAAGGACATACAGTATTCCAAAAAATACTTATAAGGGACACCGTCTTAACTTGAAAACTTATAGACGGATTTTTGCAAAGCCTTTAAGCTTAATCAATATATTAGCACAGCCTTTAAGCTTAATCAAAAAAGTTGAAGTTAAGGTGCGTTTTCTCTCAATTCCGCGATTTTAGAAAAATTAAAATCGCCATATATTTTTTACTAAAAGCGGAACAAGGGTAATTTTTGGGCTGTATTTACATCAGACATGGGCAACGAAACAAATTTTGGTAGACAAACATATTGTTTATTTTTCGTGCCGAACAAGTTTGAGGGTTAAATCAATTAAGTAATCTCTTAAATTTTGCAAAATAAGAGAACAGTTATCACACTCTTAAAAATAGTAATAAGTTTCAAAAACATATTTGTAATATTAGAAAAAATAGCAAAAATCATTTGTAATTATAGAAATGCAACGCAGTGTATTAATAAAATAAGAATAGCAAAAATAAAATTCTTCTCTTAACAAAATGTTAGTCAAGTTCGAGTTGAATTTTAGTTAATTGGAAATAACAATTTACTCTGCTTAAATTAGCAAAAACCTTTACTAAATAATTGTAGACTAAAAACAGACAACAAAAACTTTAATATCAACAAAATTTTTGCTATATTTACCTTAAATTTAGTAGAATGCAAATAACTGTACAATTTGCCAAAATCAGGAAACATTTTTGCTAAGAACTTGTAGATTGGTGAATTTAGAAGGGCAGATTTTTGTTTGCATTAAAAAATAAAATAAAAAAACTTTAAAAATTTTAAATTTGTATGTAATTTTTTTTTTTTGTCCACTAATATTTTGCAAATTTTTTGCTGATTTTAGCAGATTAGTTGGTTTCTTTCAATTAACTAAAATTTAGCTTAAATATAGATTCAAAAGATTTATTTTTGCTATCTTATCTTACTAATATTTAACAAAAATTTGAGTTTTTTAAGCAGTTTTTTCTGCAACGTTATTTTAAACTAATTTTTAGTAGTTTTAGCAAAAATGTTTAAAAACTTCGGCATTTTCCTTAACTTTGACACATAAAAAATCGCATCCGATCGACCTAACAGTTGCAAAATTTGTCCATAATACTTCAAAATACCGAATACCGACCAAATACATTTTCACCTCAAACTGTTCGGCCGAACACTATAGATAACCGCCCACTAAATTTTTTCAATCGCCATTAAAAAATCAATTTCTGCCCTTTTTCGATGAAATATTTTTTAAAAACTATTTAAAAATAAAACCAAAAATTATATATTATTGGCTGTGTGCGCCCCGGTAGGCTAGTTGGTAGTGTGCTTGCTTATCAGTGCGGGGATCGTGGGTTCGATTCCCACCAGAGGCAATGGTCTGTTTTCGCTACAACACGCCGAAAGAAATAGTAGCTAGTGCTCGGTTAGGGTAATAGTATATAATTTGTAATTATATGATTATTAATTAATAATAATAATAATATATTATTGGCTGTTTTATAATTTCTCCTAATTGCACATAATTTTTGAAAATCTGACCGATCGGGCCATGATGTCTTCAAACACAGTCGAAAATATGTCAAAATTAATACCTACTAATTTTACTCAACATACTAATGGCTAGCTTTTTATTGAAATACTAAACAATTATAACGTATGGGTTGTCATATAACAATTTTAAAAAAATTGTCAAAAACCACGCTATACTTTCAAAAAAAATCTTAATTTTATTAGTTTATTGTGTTTTTTGTGTTTATAGACATTAAATAAATAAATCGTTTAAATCACGTTTAAATCCACGTTAAGCATTAGTATTTAACGGCGTAAAAATTATGCCAATTTTAAATTTAAATCAAACTAATACTATTAGAATTACTGTTTTTGATTAGATTTAATTAAACTTGCATGAATGTATAGATCTCATTGTACAAGGTGGCGCAAAAGTAATCCTCCTATCAGAAAATGCTATAAATTTTGCGATTGGCCCCTAATGTCAGTTCTGTTTTGACATTTGTGTAGTAAACACACGCGAAATATACGTTAATAAACAATTTTACGCTACACTGCTCCAGAACGCGGAATATTGGTGACTATTTATTTGACCTATTTATTTGACATTTTTCATCAAAAATAATCATGAGTGATGAGGCCCATTTCCATCTTAGCGGGTACGTAAATAAGCAAAATTTACGCTTCTGGGGCACTGAAAATCCGCGTGTAACCCACGAAGAGCCATTACACCCGCTCAAAGTCACTGTATGGTGTGCTGTTTTCGCTGGAGGAGTCATCGGACCTTTTTTCTTCGAAGACGTCGCGGGCCAAACGGTTACTGTGAATGGTGAGCGCTACAGAGCAATCATCAACGAGTTCTTTTTGCCGCAAATTGATGAATTGGGATTGGAAAACATGTGGTTCCAACAGGACGGTGCAACGGCACACACTGCACGTGCCACAACCGATATGCTGAAGGATGCATTTCCCGGGCGCCTAATCTCCCGTTTTGGCGATTTGCACTGGCCAGCAAGATCGCCTGATTTGACCGCTCCAGACTTCTTTTTGTGGGGCTTTTTGAAGTCGCGGGTTTCTGTCAACAAGCCTCAGACTCTTGCAGCTCTTAAAGACAATATCCGTCAAGAATGTGAGGACCTATCGCCGGAAGATTTGGCCAAAGTGATGGAAAATGCCATAAAAAGGGCTCAAATGACAATCAACTGTGGCGGCGGCCATTTACATGACATCATATTCTCGACTTGATGTAAAAAAAATTAAAATACCAAATAAAAATAATCCACAAGAAGAATCAAAGTTTTTCATTTGTTTTTTAAATTACAGCCAAAAAACATCGGAAGGTTATTTTTGCGCCACCTTGTATTTATCAAATGCCAAAAGATATATTACCCACAAAAACACACTCACAAGGAAACTACACAGCGGAGAATCCACAGATTTTAATGAAACTTGAATATCGTTGGTTTAATATAGAAAAGGAGTATCTCGATTTTTTCAAAATCGAGTTTTTACAGTCAATTAAAAAAGCTACATGAAACATTATTTTGAAAGAAAAAGCCATATCTCATTTAAAGTCTGATAAAAAAAAGTTACATTTCAAACACAAATTCAGATCTCATTTGATATAGATCGATATATATTCTTATCCAAGCTCATCTCAAAAGTGAGGTATCCAGTAATATAATTACAAATTATTTCATCGCTTCTTGAAGCATAAAAAAACACATGTCCAACGAAGGCATGAATTACTTCTTAGATCATATGAAAGAAGCGCTTTTCACTTACAAAAAAGAGACAAACCCAGCGGGGCATCGCGAACAAAAATCATGTGTTCTGGTATTAGTTCAGGAAGGGCTGGGTAGTTAAATAATGCCTTCTAGAACTACTTCTGTGTATGGACAGTAGTGTCCGACCGAACAGTTCGGCCAGAAAATGCATTTGGTCTGTATTCGATATTTTAAAGCATTATGGACAAATTTGGCGGATGGAAAATGTTTATTGGACTAATTAGATGCTATTTTGAGTGTCACATTTAAAGAAAAGTCTGTAGTTAAGCAATGAATTCACTGTTCGGCCTCAGAAAGTTCGGCCAAATTGAAAATAGTTCAGCGGCCGAACTTTTAACTTTATAGCTAAACTTCGGCTTTTCTCTTAAATTTTATACACAAAATCGAATTGAATCGGCTCAACAAACATGTTTCCAATACCGAAGTTTGTCATCATTGCCTCTAGATATCAAAAACCGACAAAATATAGTTTTTTGGCCGAACTGTTCGGTCAGACACTAATGCACAGTTTTTTGCAGGGTTTAGATTTTAATAATTTTGTCAGTTGAACAGTTCATGCGAATAATGACGAATAGACCACTTTTTCGCAAACATGTTTTTTTGCATAAATGCATTTTATTAGCAGAGCCCTACAATCCTATGCAGAAATTTTGGGGAAATTTTGACTTTTAAGGCTAAAAAAATGGCTTTGAAAGTGCAATAATTCGTATATTTTTATATTTTTGTTTAAATTGGGAGTGAACTAACGCACAATTTTGATTAAATACAACACAAAAACATATAAAAATGTTACTTTCGGTAACAATGTGTTAAAAGAACATTACGAGGAACAAACCACACTTATTATATTGGCAAAAAATTTTACAGTTCTTGAGTTATAAGGCTTTAAAGTGTGAAAGCAAAAAGGGCGAATATCCATCCTTAACAAAATATTATATAAAAATTATTTAGCTGCGAGTTTAAAATTGATATTACCCAGGTGAAAAAGGCATCGTATATGAACATATATGATCATATATGTGATTGTATATGATCATATATGGGTATAGCTGGTCATATATGTTCATATATGGTTCGATATATGACCATATATGATCTCATATATTTCCATATATGTTCGGATCCGAAATTTGAGGGTATATGGTCGTATATGATAATATATGTTCATATATGCACATATATGATCCATATATGCTCATATATGATCATATATGACCATATACCCTCAAATTTCGGATCCGAACATATATGGTCATATATGAGACCATATATGGTCATATATTGAACTATATATGGACATATATGGCCAGCTATTCCCATATATGATCATATACAAGCCCATATATGATCATATATGTTCATATACAAATCAATTTTTCACATGGTAGCTAAAATTTGAAATTGTACACAAAAAAAACAATCTTAGCACATACAAACAAATTAACCAGATTTGCGAAAAAAATCTTCAGTGTTACCGCGTAATTAAGATCATATAACCACGAATACATGGTCTAAGCATATTTTAACCGTCTTTTGAATTATTTTATTTCGGAAATCAAATCTTTAAACATATTTTATAGTTACTTTCCTTCGATACCCTACCTACAAATATTTGGTAATATTGTTTTGATATAAAGTATGTAAATAAAAAATTCATTTATGATTCATTGAAATATATAAAAACTGACAAGGGAAGTCTCCCTAGTGTCACCCGCGGATCTTTATGGAATTGGTTTTTATTTTGTAGAGCAGCAAAAATAAAGGGACACGTATTTTTTTTAGCGGCCCAAATTATATTTAGGGTGTAAAAAGGAGGGGGGAAGACAAGGCCATTTATCAGTTTTTTTTCGTTTATCTCCTATATTATGCAAAGAACCCTAGTCATGTTACATACCAAATGAAAGGTCTTTGGAAAACCTATCTGTGCTAAGAACGTGTCCAAACATGCACAACTTTTCGTCATATTGAGTAAAATCCCAAAATTTTATGACATTTTTGTTAATAAGTCAAAAAATATTAACTTCTTTGGCCCTTTGGCTTCTTTGGTATTTTATTGTGAATATTTAGAAAATCCATCGATAAAGTTCAGTTTTTTTTAAATGTTATAATGCAAATAAGGGTTAATATTATAATTCTTAAAAATTAATTTTGTGTCATTTAGTGTTAATACTGCATCCAATGTCAGGAATAAAAAAAAAATTTTTTCATGTCCTTTTATGTTACGTCGTAATATGCAGTCAAGGGTTAATATTATAATTCCTAAAAATGTATTTAGTGCCATAAAGAATTACTACTGCATCAAATGGCAGGAATATTAAAAAAAAATTAACAAAAAAAAAATTTTTTTGCATGTCCTTGCAATCCTTAAAAAGTGTATCCTTGAAGTCCTTAAAGTGTTACAAACAAATACCAACCATAGTTCGTCAAGTTTTGCAAGTCTCATGAAAATGTAGTCAAAATCTGCTGCAAAATAAGACATTTTTATTCAAATTTCAATACATTTTTTTGGATATTCGCCCTTTTTTCATTTAAGCAAAATTGAAGCCCAATTTTGGCAAGTTCTCTTTCGAATACCTTACTAAAATTTTGTATATAGGTAGATGTGACTTAAATCTTTAAGCTAACACCAAAAAGTTGACAAAAATATTATTTTTTAACCGTTTCCTGTGTTTTATTGTCCCCTGTAAAATTCTACAAATGGTCTAATCGTCTTTATTCGCATGAACTGTTCAGTTGTTCCAAAATTTGTGTAGTAAAAAATTGTGTTATTTTTACTGCATTAACTAGTTGTTTTTCAACAGTTTAAAATAACAAAATTTTTATTTATTTTAACGGTAGTCACTAAAGGGGAGCACGAATGTCAGCACTGGTGTCAGTTTTGAAGATTTTTATACATACTTAAAATAGCAAAAATAGCTAAAAAAAAAAAAAAAAATATTTTCTTCATGGGAAAATTCAAGTTTGTCCATGTTTTTAAATTTTCAAGATTTAATATTAGATCAAAAATAAATTTTTGTTGTATAAAAAAGATCTTGCGAATGCCTTGCAAAAACATTCATGATCCTCTTAAGTACATTCGCTTTTGATTTAACTGTCAATATTAGTATATTCTACTGACAAATTCGTTTGAGTGTAGTAAATCCTAACCGAATTAAAAAAAAAAAAACAAGCACTAATCTATTCAAAGTCATTTATTAAAAATTGAATTAAAAATAAAGAAATGTGTAGACTAATACACAAAAACTACAAATCTATTGACTCATACGGAAACGAACATTATCTAAACCATGAGCTTGACGTTTTAAACAACCACTATCAGCCCATGATGAATTCAAATAGCAATCTTCATCATCCAGTTCCAATTTTTTCAATTCCTCCTGACGACGATAAGCATCAGCCATCATACGTTTACGTATATCTTCCGTAAGGACTGGTTCTCGAGACGGTACTCCCTCACCGTGTCTATTTAATTTTACCACAACTTTAGTTTTATCATTGATACCAATAAATTCGGATAATTTTTTATCATTTAATATTAAACGTCCAGCAAACCACAATTGAGCCTTGGATGGTTCGATAACGTCCTTAGAAGCTTGAGTACCCGATAAATCTTCTGTATTATTAAATTCCATACGTATGATATCATGTGGTGGTAACTGCATGGGATAGACAATTGTAACAGCTCCTTTGAGTAAATTTAAAGCTTCTCCAATGATTTTAAGCGTTAGTGGCGATTTTGTCAATACCAATTTTTTATCAATCATAGCTTTGGCATCTTTGACAGCATTTCGTAATACTTCCTGCATATTATCTTTTGGCTGTTGACCATTGCGACGTCCTATAGGATCTTTATTGAATATAAATCCACCCGATGGTATACACTTCTCAGCCCATATATCTTTTAATTTCAATTCTTCGACTTGTTCATCCGTAAGACCCATTATTTCTGGAGGCAATAGAGTACCATGTGAAGCTAATTCTTCTATTTCCATACAGATACGTTCTATCTTTAAACGGCCATTAAAGATGGCAGTTAAATCTTTGATGATATTAGTGGTATTTTCATTAACGCTTGTTTCGTAGAGAAATTGATTTTCATCACCACGCTTAACTTGTAAAATTACCATTTTTATTGTAAATTAAGAGGGATTCCTTTCTTTGGCTTTGAAGTGAAAATTGTTAAATGAAAATTGTTTTTGAAGTAGATTTAAAAATCAATGAAGAGAAAATTTATTAATAACTGTAACTTGGTTACCAGTTACTATAGTTATGATAGCGAGGGTGGTTTGGAAGTAACTGAAATATTTGCAATGTAGACAATACCAATAACAAAGTGGAACTGTGAAAAAAATACACGGACTTGGCAGTATAGGTTCCATTCCACTACCAAAGGGTAGTAAACCCTTTACTCGGTTTTGAGAGTTTTGTGACCAATTTCTTGTTTATGGGCCTCCAAAGATTCTGAGAATCAGGTATCATAAGTTTTTGTCCAACATCTAATTCAGACTTGGTGATATTGCTTTTCTATATTTGACAATAATGTGCATAAGAATCAGTTGAACAAATTTTATTAACAGTTTTTGAAAAAAATCATTTTTTCTTGAACTTATTTTGAAAAAATATAGGAAAAATAATTTTATTTTCACTTTTGTAGCATAACTTAAAGGAACTTTTAAATTTTCACTAACAATATTTTTAAAAATTGTAGCCACAGTAAATCTGAACTACTTTTGTGAAGATATAAATAGTTACAATCTGAACGTGTTTAGACACCCTAATTACTAGAGTTGTTACACTAATAAAAATTATTCGATTAATTGTACGAACAAAAAGAAAATTCGAACGAACAATTTAAAAAACATGATTTTTGAATAACGAATAATTCGAATGAATTTTGGCGATTAATCGAATAAAACGAATAATTAATAATAAAACTTCTTGCATTTGAGTTTGAATTTTAACGTATTTTTCAGACAATTGCAATTAATACTATAATTAATATGCAATTTAATTTAATTTTAATTGTGAAAGGCGTGGTAGAGAAGAATGAGTGTATTTTTTAAAAATCATAACTACATTGTAAATTTTAAGTTTTCTGAATCAGACTGCGCAGTTTCTGGTATTGAACCTTCTTCGGTGACCCTGTTTTTTTTTTTTGAATAATGTAATATTTGTTATGTTTTTATTTGTTCGATTGCGTCTATATGAAATTTTCTGTGCAATCACTGACCGTGGTATAGATCAACTGATTTCTAATGCCACATGCACTCGCACTACACGTTAGACAGAGCGCTTTAGCGCACTGAGTTATCGTCAGGTCGAGTTTTGTTGTTCATTTCGAATTGCGCTGATACTCACAAGATTTTTTTCGTCTTTCTCTTAAATTTATTAGCAATTAGTGTTTCCTTTTTATAATAGTAACATTTTAATCATGATTAGGATGTCCCGAAATATTTGGAGGTCTTGAATTTGGCTACCAGCGTTTGAATTTGGCGATTGTAGTGTATTTTCTACAAAAAAAGTTTTGAATTTTTTACCAAAATTGGTGTCAAAAGTTGCGCAATGTGGAGTAGATTAAGGAAAGAAAACTATTAAATTTTTGTAGAGTAATTTTGGTCCACCACAGTATTTCAAAGTTTGAAATCCGTTACACATTGTTAAGTATTTCCTATAATTCAAGAAAAATTAATTTAAAAAATTTTTGGATGGTATCTTTTATCTGTTACAAGCATTTTAAGTTGGTTAAACTTTGAAATTTTTTTTTGGACAAAGTACACTACGATCGCCAACTTCAATCGCTGGTAGGGGATGGAAGATAGTCATCCAGAAACATTTTTTTTCCTGTAATTAATTTTTAATTTTGCGTAGTTTGAGACCTAACGCTAAGCTGAATTCCAAAAATCGCTGAATTCGGGAACATCCTAATCATGATCTCAAACCTTACAATTCAAAATGAAATGCAATTTTAAAAGATCAACAATATTTACATACAAAAGTCTTAAAAATACTTTTTTTAATAAAACTTTTTCGAAAATTTATCAATTTTGGAACATTTTTATAAAAAATAGTAATGGACAAAATAAAATGGAGAAATAACTGAAATTTTAAAACTTTTATTAATCGTTTTCCTATATAGCTATAGACTCTTTAATAACACAGTATAAATATAAAACACTAAAAATGCATCGGACATGCGACTTATCAATTCTGATAGATTTTAGGACCTAGATAACGACTGTGAACACCAAATTTTAATATTAGCTCTGGTTTTTTGAAATATTCGCGAATTTAACTTTTATTAGATATAAAGTTTTTTCTTTAAATTTCTTATTAATTCATTTACCTGAATAAACTTCGAATTAATTTTAATACTGTTTTAAAGTGGCATTTTAAACCATATCAATTAATTGCGATTGGGTGAAGGATGTAGGATATCCTTGCAATTCAAGTGAAAACTTCACTTTTTTTATTTTTGTGAATATCATAAAATCCCTTAATCGAATTTTCAAAATTTTAGCACATGATTGTAATTAATATTCCACTTAATTCATTTCATTAAAAAACCATTCATAAATATATCAAAATTATCTGAAAATTCAATCCGTAATGCAATTTTTATAACTTGTTTTATTAAAATAAATTTTGTATGAATTTACTATGGAGAAAATTTAAAAAGTACATTTTTGACGTGAATAATTTAAAATCGTTATTTTTTAGGAAAGCGCACTTTAATTAGCTAGAACTTGGTTGGTACTGAATGAAACAAAATTTTTTAACATACTCGAATGTTTTTATCTGAATTTATTACTTAGGATTTGTTAAAATTCCTAATTTCTATTGATAATTTATAAATTTCAAATGGTTAATTTAGTTGTTACATGCAAAAAATAAACTAGTGTAATAATATCGAAGTCAACTTTGTTATTCTTCTTTTATATACAGTTGATAGAAATTATATAAATCCAGTATAAACCACGGCACTAAAAGTTTAAATTGCATGTTCTATTTCTTTTGTAAAAAAAAAACAGAGTATCCTTAGTTGATGATAAGTGCTATTGTAGTTTAAAAAAGTTTACTTTGTTTCGCTATCCAATTTATACAATTTTGTATTTTACCAAGTTTTTCGTAGTAACTTTCTAAAGTAAAATTTAAAAACTATAAAAGTATCAGTTAATTAAGATACCAAATTGGTCACTTGGAATGACAAACAAAAAAACTATAAAACTTAACTGTGGAATGTGTACAAAAAATAAAAATTTACAACGCAAGCAAAATGGGGTTGGTTTTTTGGAAATAACGTCATAAAGCAAAATGTGAAAATAACTTTTTTCGAGAAAAGGGAAAAGTAGAAGAAAGGAAATGCAATTATTGTTTATCGCGATAAAAATAAATTGGGAATGAAGAATTAAAGATTTACAAAAAATTGGATATACAATGGGACCTAAATTTTATCAGCCATTTATATTTCATCCAACCTTTTTAAAAATTTATATAAATTTCTTTAATTATTTTGTTAGAAATATTGTTTACAAAAATAATTAGATATAGGGATTTTTCATGGAAAGTGATTCAAAATATATAAAATGAACAAAATAAAATTTTTCGATTTAATAAAGTATAACAATGGAATTTCACATAAAGCCAATACATGCAAAGTTTACAAAGTGTTTAAAGTATAAATGTAGTTTTTTTACAACTTTTTGCCGAAGTTGTTTTAGTATAACTTGTCGAAAAACTTTTCAAGTTATTTTCTATACAATAAACTTAACGTGACTTATACGCTATTTTTGGTTGACTTTACACTTTTTATTTTTTGCGTGTAGGAAAACAAAAAAAAATTTGTTCACACGGTTTATGAAACCTTTTTATGAAATATAGAAGATTTATGAAACATTTTTCATACATTTTTAAGAAACTCTTCATCATATCTATGAAAACTTTGTAAAAATTATGAAACAGTTTCATAAATATGATGAAACTTTTTTTCCTGAGTGTTTTTGTTGTACATTTTTTATTAGCAAAATCGTGAAAAATAGAAAGTTTCAACTTTAAATGAATGTTGTAAATATGTAGCATTATTATTTCCAATTTTGTTTTTTTTTTCCAAAAAGTTTATCAAAAAATGTAAATGTTCTACAAAAAGTTTTTTGCATATATTTTTTTAACTGCCCACTGTAGAAATGGTAATGACATGTTATTACTTTTCTCACTACCAGTAATGACACCACCTTACTCTCTACATTATTTTAACACAAATAATAAGGACTTACTAATAGCTAGTTAATTTTCTAGTAAGTACATATCGCTCATTTACTAAAAGACCCAGCAAACAATCCGGTCCGTTTATGTGCCGTTTTCGGTACAGCATATACGGATCCGAAGTCCGTTTCCGTACCGTTTTCCGGATCAGTATACGGACCGGAAAACGGAATAAAAGGAACATCGAATACGGATTCGAAACAGTATACAGCACGCTAAAACGGACCGTTTTCGTACCGCCATGCTGTATATAAAACGGAGTGTACGAATTGAGTGTACGTTCAAAACGTACCGTAAACTGTCCGTCATTTATTTTAAAAACGGAGTGGACTCCGTTTTTAATATACCGTATACGGTCCGAATATGGTCCGTATTCGTACCGTTTTTTTTTTTTTTAATGGTCATTTTTATTTTTTTTATTTATTTTATCTAAATGATTTCTTCTTTTTTTAATTTTAAACAAAAGTTTGGTTTTATTTTTAAATTTTTTCATTTATAAAGATATTAACAAAAATGGATTAACAATTACATTATTAAAAAACAATATGAAACCACATAAAAATTCAATAAAAGGATGTGGTTTTAACATTTGATTTTTTTTTTCATTTTATCTCTGGTGTTGTTTAACATCTTCATCATTAAAATTTTCATGAGATCTGCGTCTCTATATTTAATTGCAAAAACATCTGAAATACAAGTATATGTTAAAAAAGTGGTACATTTAAAAATAACCAAAAAAATTACCACTAAAAATCTTTAATACGTATTCAGCCATTTTTTATTTTATGCAGCCGTTCTCGAGTTATGGAGTGACAATCAAAATGTACCCTTATTCTTATATATATATATATATAGATAGATGAAAATGACTAATGTTCAGAAAAATCATCACATCTGGACCAAACGAAAATATTTTTAAAATTTTTTTATTTAAAACCATCCTCATTGCATGTTCTACAAAACGTTTTCAGCCATTTTTTATTTTCTGCAGCCGTTCTCGAGTTATGGAGTGACAATCAAAATGTACACTTCTTTTTATATATATAGATTTTATTATTATTTAATTTTATTAATAAATAAAACTGTTTGATATTTTTTAAACAACACACACTCCGGTAATACCGGAAGAAAAACGATAACGGTTGTAACGGAGTTTTAACTGATGAAAATCGGTGTAGTCCGGTTAAACGGCACCGAAACGGATACAGCAAAACGGAGTTAAAACGGATAATTTTCGAAAATTTGAGTAATCCAATTTTACTGTACGTTAATGGTCCGTTTTCGTACAAGCTTCGACGGATACGTCAATTCCGGTCCGTTTTCGTACCGTCAATGCCGGATTCATGAATCCGTTTGTAACGGACAGTCCGTAAAGTTGTTTCTTGGGGACTGACATAACTCAAAAAACACGATTTGCAGAAAATGTGATTACAGTTTTCAATCAATATCTGCTACCAGTAATGACACCACCTTACTCTCTACATTACTTTAACATAAATAATAAGGACTTACTAATAACTAGTTAATTTTCTAGTAAGTACATATCGCTCATTTACTAAAAGACACAATTTAAAAATACGATTTTGCAGAAAATGTGATTACAGTTTTCAATCAATATCTGCCTCTCTTGACCGTTTCTCTATTTAGTTGGTCACGTTTTTTATAAATAGGGGTTTTAATACATATCTCTCTTAGTGAGAGTTGGGTGCGATTTTGATAATTATCGTGAGACCAGTGAGTAGCACAGTTTCTCTATATACAGTATAAATACTCTTTGAGCCCACTTTCCAGAAAAAATAAAATATATTATCCTCGTAACTCGAAAAGTATACATGATATTAATATGAAATTTTTACACAAAATGAAGCAAGAAATAATTAATAAACCTACATAATTAACCAATTAATCGCGTTTTTAGTAATGATATGTCATAGTTTTGCGCGACATCCACATATGAAAGTAATGAGGTGTGTATTGACAATTGTAAGTACTTGCTATCAAATATGTACTTATATAATCACTTATATGGTAATGCTTTTCTACACTGGCTATATCTAACTTTGAGATTTTAAGGCCATATTCGTGATCTGCTTCCTAAAGTAATTTATAAATGCTAGGTCGCAACGCCGATGCATCAAATTCTTCAGCTTTTGTTGAACGGTGTAATTAATAAACAAATAAATACAAAAATTTAAAAAGTTCACAAAGTAAAGTTCATCTTAACTCAATAAAAAAAACTCAAAGTTAATCGCTTAACATTCGTTATTTGCTTTAATTTGGTTGGTTGAGAATGTCGATGAAGGTGGTACCTGATCCGAAAATGCAAACCATTCGGCTGTTGTCTAATAACTTTTTCTCTATTTTTTTATTTATTCAAAGCAAATTGTCATTTTTCTCTTAATTTAGACAAATTATCATGATCTTTAACCGAACTAAAAATAACATCACACATTACTACTTTTCAAAATATAATGATGCAATTATATTTCGATTAACTACGGCTTAAAATTCCGAATTACAAAAATTCTACAAAAATATGTGTATTTTGAATATGCGATACCGATACGCTATTTTGAATTCATATATTCATGTCCATTATTATGTCACTTCATTTTGGCAACTATTAATTTATGAACTTCTTACCCAAATCATTTCAAACATACAAAGTAGGTACAACAATACCCACTGTGATTACTCATATTTTTGTTTGTTTGCTGTTCATAGAAATCTTAAATGACTCGTTCATTAAGAAGTTTATGTTTTTGAACAAAAAGAGGATTTAAGCTTTATAGTTTTGTTTTTATAATTTTTTGTTTAGAACCAAAAATTGAAATTCATGCCACTTTTTTTTTTTTGTATCTGAACTGGTTAAAGTATGGTTTAAGTATCTTAAAGTAATGAAGTCAAATTTATTGTTTTTAAAACTTATAAAGCTTGAAGGTTATTTTGTATTAATTTTAAAATGACTTTAGATAACAGATGCTCCAATAGTTAACACATGACAAATTTGATTTATTTCGCTTAAAGCATGAACAAATTGTTTTAATTATTTTGATATTTATTTCATACCATCAAATTAGTTCGATAATTTTATATTATTAAACTTGACCCATTTTGTTTTTACTTACACAAAAAAAAAAAAATATCAACCTTAAATATCGAATTAAAGATTTAATTAAAATAAACTTTTGTTTTTAAGCAAATATTTAATTGAATCAATTAAAATTTTAATGTGTACATTAGGTGGTTCTTTAAACCCAAAATTAGATTTTTGAGCAACGATGGGTTAGGTATTTTTCCGCTTTATATAAAAAATATATATTATATGAAATTTGGTGCTAATTTTATAAATAAAAGTCGTGCCGGAAATCGATTGAAACTTAAAACTGTGTTTATATGGAGAAAAAATTATTTTTTTCTGTTTCTGAAAACATTTTTAAATTTCTCAAATCGGCTGAGAATTGGCCCAGTAATAAAAAGAGCCCCAAGGCAACTAATGTGACAAATACTACTTGACCAAAAATTCGAGCATACATTCTAAACGTATTTAATTAATTAATTAATTGCTGCGACATAATTTTTTTATTTAATAGACAAAGCCAAAATTCGGCAATAGGTTGATATTAAATAACATGTAACCGCACTCAGGGAACTTCTGCTATAAATATTTGTAGTTGTGTGAGTTGTAATACAGTAATCTTTGTTTTTAAGTGAAAAAACAGTAGTTTTTTAGAAGAAATTTATTTTTGACCACATATGTAGTTCATTTAAAAAAACAAACCACATCAAATTACTGTATTATGATTTTACATTCATTTTATACAGTAGTTTTTTATTTACCCAGCAAACAATCCGGTCCGTTATGTGCCGTTTTCGGTACAGCATATACGGATCCGAAGTCCGTTTCCGTACCGTTTTCCGTACCGTATACGGATCGGAAAACGGAATAAAAGGAACATCGAATACGGATTAGAAACAGTATAAAGCACGCTAAAACGGACCGTTTTCGTACCGTCATGCTGTATATAAAACGAAGTGTACGAATTGAGTGTACGTTCAAAACGTACCGTAAACTGTCCGTCATTTATTTTAAAAACGGAGTGGACTCCGTTTTTAATATACCGTATACGGTCCGAATATGGTCCGTATTCGTACCGTTTTTTTTTAAATGGTCCATTTTTATTTTTTTTTATTTATTTTATCTAAATGATTTCTCCTTTTTTTAATTTTAAACAAAAGTTTGGTTTTATTTTTAAATTTTTTCATTTATAAAGATATTAACAAAAATGGATTAACAATTACATTAAAAATAAATAAAAATATACTAGAAAAACAAGATATGTATGAATTAAAAATAAGAAAAAAATTAAATTATAAACAGTGGGTCTACTTTATTTGGAAAAATTGACTGAAATAGATTTGTTGTGTCCCTGCGGGATGATTTATAACTACGCATGTTGAGATTGCTTATTTTACTGATGCGGGAAATTTTGTTGCGTAAGAGTCTATTGAAATTACTAGATTAAAAACTATTTAAGATTTGTCAACTTACCTGTATCAAGTTAATGTATCAAAGTTATTCCGTGGTTATTTCTGTTTTATTATATTATTTTATTAATGTTTAATTTTATTAATAAATAAAACTGTTTGATTTTTTTTAAACAAAACACACTCCGGTAATACCGGAAGAAAAACGATAACGGTTGTAACGGAGTTTTAACTGATGAAAATCGGTGTAGTCCGGTTAAACGGCACCAAAACGGATACAGCAAAACGGAGTTAAAACGGATAACTTTCGAAAATTTCAGTAATCCAATTTTACCGTACGTTAATGGTCCGTTTTCGGACTACGTCAATTCCGGTCCGTTTTCGTACCGTCAATGCCGGATTAATGAATCCGTTTGTAACGGACAGTCCGTAAAGTTGTTTCTTGGGTATTTAAGAAATAAAAAAAAATAAAAGTTTGTTTATTTTTTACTGTATATGTGGTTAATTTTTACTACAATTGCGGTTCATTTTTTGAACATTAAAAAACAAATGACAATGTTGGTTGAATTTACTAAAATTCAAGTCGTCCTTTCTTTAAGTGAAATTTCATTTATTTTTAACTACATTTGCAAGTGGTCTTTACCTAACTAGTATTGTAAGTGCAGGTAATAAGGTAAACTCATTAAATCCATAAAGACACAAAGATATATTTTATGTAAACAAATAATCCAAAACAACAAAATTTCCCCGAAAACCGCACATATCAAATCGCTGCCCTATCCAAGTGTACCAGGTGATATTTTTAAAATTTTAACGATAACACGAAGTTCAAACCTAAATTTTTTTGATTTTGTTGAAGAAATTTTTGTTATCATTTGAAATTGCAGAAAAAATATCCCAAAAATATTGTTCGTTTTTGACATCACCTTAGGACAGGTTAACGACATCCAAAAAAATGTATATTTCATATCTCACAATTAATGAGTCTATTAAATAAAACAATTATGTTGCAGTAATCAATTTCAAAAACGTTTAAGATGTGTGCACGAATTTCGTAGGTTAAGTGGTATTTGGTGGCCTGGGGCATTTTTTCGTAACCGATTTTGGATTTTTATATCTTTTTGATCTCTATGTCGATTAATTTGTCATATTGAATTAAGACATTGCGTTATTAAAAATCTTTTCTAAAACCTGAAAAAAATAACTTGTTCTCCAGTTTAAACCTTCAATCTTTTACCGTCACGGCTTTTCTTATCCGATTGGCTCCAAATATAATTTATATTATTATATCAGAAGGAAAAAAATCCGACCCATCTCCATACAACCAAGAACCAATCTAGTGTATATGGGAAAATCTACGGAACTGTACGATTTCATATCACTCAGGATTTAAAACCATTCTTAGAACATTATATAATATTTTGATGGTATCAGCAATTTTAATTTAACCAGGCTACTAACATCGTAAATTTTAAAATGTATGCTGTTATTGAGCTCTACTCAATTAAAAACTACCCTAATGTACCCTAAGTTACTTTTAAACGTTTTTCAACTCATTTGGGTATGACTTTTGCAGCATATAAGGAAATCGCCTAAAGAATTTGGGGGATGCTGATACTGATATTGTAAAATGTCCTACATGTTGAAGAAAATATTTGCCCTAGGTTAGGAACAAATCGTAGCTCTCCAAAATCTGTCACTCTGCTGTTTCAATAAATATAAATTTATTTCGGCTTTAATCATTTTCTTGTAGAAACTAATTGAAAAAAATAGTTTTAACAATTTTCAAAGCAACTCAATAGGACCACATTAGGGAACATGCCTAAAGTGGACCTAAATTAAAAAAACTCTCTAAGAGAATATAAAATTGTTAAAAAATTAAATAAAATCGACCAAAATGTGTATTTAAATTTACGAGGTGGCGCAAAAGTAATCCTCCTATCAGAAAATGCTATAAATTTTGCGATTGACCCATAATGTCAGTTCTGTTTTGACATTTGTGTAGTAAACACATGCGAAATACACGTTAATAAACAATGTTACGCTACACTGCTCCAGAACGCGGAATATTGGTGACTATTTATTTGACCAATAATCGGTCGGTGACTTTGGCACAACGTGAATTTCGTGGCAGATTTCCTGGCCGTCCAACGCCTACTGGTGAAACACTGCGACGTTTAGCCGCTCGCCTCGAAGAGACTGGCACAACACGAGATGCTGCCAGGAGTGGCAGACCCCGGAGTAGCCGTTCTACAGAGAATATTGCTGCTGTAGCCGAGGATGTCATGGAAGCGCAGTCGACATCGACCAGACGACGTGCCACGCAAATGGGTATCAGTCGACGGTCTTTACAGCCAATTTTGGTACAAGATTTGAAGATGTTTCCGTACAAAGTCCAGACGGTGCATCAGCTGTTAGCTGCTGACCGCCAATCGCGTGTAACATACGCTCAAGCCATCCTTAATCACCACCAAGAGGAAGATGATTTTTCATCAAAATAATCATGAGTGATGAGGCCCATTTCCATCTTAGCGGGTACGTAAATAAGCAACATTTACGCTTCTGGGGCACTGAAAATCCGCGTGTAACCCACGAAGAGCCATTACACCCGCTCAAAGTCACTGTATGGTGTGCTGTTTTCGCTGGAGGAGTCATCGGACCTTTTTTCTTCGAAGACGTCGCGGGCCAAACGATTACTGTGAATGGTGAGCGCTACAGAGCAATGATCAACGAGTTCTTTTTGCCGCAACTTGATGAATTGGGATTGGAAAACATGTGGTTCCAACAGGACGGTGCAACGGCACACACTGCATGTGCCACAACCGATATGCTGAAGGATGCATTTCCCGGGCGCCTAATCTCCCGTTTTGGCGATTTGCACTGACCAGCAAGATCGCCTGATATGACCGCTCCAGACTTCTTTTTGTGGGGCTTTTTGAAGTCGCGGGTTTATGTCAACAAGCCTCAGACTCTTGCAGCTCTTAAAGACAATATCCGTCAATAATGTGAAGGACCTATCGCCGGAAGTTTTGGCCAAAGTGATAGAAAATGCCATAAAAAGGGCTCAAATGAACAATCAACTGTGGCGGCGGCCATTTACATGACATCATATTCTCGACTTGATGTAAAAAAAATTAAAATATCAAATAAAAATAATCCACAAGAAGGATCAAAGTTTTTCATTTTTTTTTTTTAAATTACAGCCAAAAAACATCGGAAGGTTATTTTTGCGCCACCTTGTATATTAATTTTGTTTATTAAAACGTTTTATGTATCGTTTAAAGCTAGTTAAAGGGTTACCATATATAATGCTAACTTTTTTAATTGCGATAAACAAACGATTTTTTTTTTGTGAAACATACTGAAAAATTGTCCAAAATAGACAAGAACAGTTAAAGCGATGCGATGCGTAAACCATTTAAAAAAGACTAAAACTTGAAAATAAATAAAAAAAAAAATAAGAAAACACTATAAAATTAAATTTTTCATATTATGTTTTATTTATTAGAATAAGGCCAACCTTCTGGGACTAAATTTCTCTTAATATCCAGTTCTGTTTATTCATTTTAACGAAGTTATTGTTGTAGTAATTTAAAGAAAACTTCCAACAATGCAACAAAAAGAAATTTGTTTATTGAGAAGAACCGTTTATATTTTATTTGATTTTTTTAAAATAAATGCTAAAAAATGCCCTTTTAAAAATGCATCATAAGAATAAGGCCAGTTACGGGTTGTCATGCGTGGAGCAAAACCGTTGTGAATAATTTTCTTCAGAATAAGGACAACTATGGAAAAAATATGAAAGGGGGAACTTATCGAGCCAAAACACAGCGGGAGAGACTCATGATTATAGGAAAAGCCTCAAATTCAGCATCCTCAGTGAGCAAAATTCGGTCTCAAACAGGAGTTAATGCAAGTATAATCCACAGTTAGACGTGTTATCAAATCGTGTCCTCAACTTCAGAGAAAGAAACTCCAAAAAAAAACCACCATTAAACAAACTACGAAAAGAAAAGAGGATAGAATTTGGTCGCGACAAGATAACATGGACTAATGAATGGAGAACCGTCGTATTTTCGGATGAAAAAAATTTAATTTGGATGGTCCTGATGGCTACAATTACTATTTTCATGATTTGAGAAAAGAACCAAGATTTTTGAATAGACACCATTCCCGGGAAGGTGGAGTCATGGTGTGGGGCGCTGTATCCTACTATGGAACATCCGAAATCGTTTTTGAAAGTGCTAAAATGACTGCTGAATCCTATAAACGCATTCTGGAATCAGCATTTCCACATTTTAGTGAACTGTTTGGATCCATATCTTGGACTTACCAACATGACAACGCACCTATACACACAGCTAGAGTTGTAAAAAACTGGATTCAGAGTCAAAATATTGGGCTTATGCAATGGCCACCTTATTCACCAGACCTAAACATTGCCGAAAATGTGTGGGGCTGGATGACACGAAAAGTCTACGAAAACGGAAGACAATTTGAGAACAAAAATTCTTTAATTGAAGCTATTAAAGAAGCATGGTCCGAAACTTCATTGGACTACCTTAAGTCATTGTACGATTCCCTTCCAAACAGAATCTTTGAAGTAATTTCTAACAAAGGAGGTTGCACTAGTTATTAAAACATTTAAAAACTTAAAATTTAAAATTTAAAGCAAAAAATTATGTTGTTTTTGTATTTTTTGTTATTTCCTTATGTGGCCTTGTTCTAATGACGCTTTTGAAAAAGCATTTAATTTAACTTGTTTACCAAAATACGAAATAAAATATAACCGTTATTTTTAAATTTTTACTTTATGTATTATTTATTTTTAGGAGAGCGTTCTCTTAAATAAAACACAAAAAAAGTTAAATTACAAACCACTACAAAGGTGAATAAATCAAAAATATATTTATAAACTACTGGCCTTATTCTAATGACTAGTAAAAATTACAGTTTATATTGCTTTTTTTTTTTGAAACGATACATTAAACCAAGAAACCCGTGTGAACTCAGGCTAAAACTTTTTTAAAATAGTGATGGCGCAAACTAAACTCGATTACAGTTGTCAGTTTTGACATATTAATGCATCAACACGAAAAAAAAATTTAAGGAACAGGCTACAATTGGAAACATTCCCTTATTAATTTCATAATTAAAATTTATTTTTAATTGTTTCTGTGTATTGATTACAGATTGTTCAAAATGGAAGGAAAACTAAAATTTTTTTACAGTTATATTAGTTTTTTGTTTTTATATACATTGAGATTATTTTTATGTTATTTTCAATTTATAACGAGCTTTCAACCTCCGTATATTTACAACAATAAAGCAAATCAAACATATTAGCTAGGTTGATACTAGTATTTCGATCTGGCTAAAGATCTCATCAGAACCCGAAGTTTTAGAAAAGCTAGAGCCTATATAATAGGCAGAACTTTAACAAAAAACCTATTAATAATCAATGTTGCTCCATTCCTGTCTTCTTAGTAATCAACCACGTATTTAGGTCTTTTCCTAACAAGCATCATGACGTTACTAAACTTTGAAGACCAAAAATGTTCTATTTATATAAAAAAATTTTAGTGTGTACTCTGGCTCAAGTAATATTTTTACAGTTATATTAGTTTTTTGTTTTTATATACATCGAGATTATTTTTATGTTATTTTCAATTTATAACGAGCTTTCAACCTCCGTATATTTACAAAAATAAAGCCAATCAAACATATTAGCTAGGTTGATACTAGTATTTCGATCTGGCTAAAGATCTCATCAGAACCCGAAGTTTTATGATCTGTTCCACGATCTCGAACGAAAACCTAAGCGAACGCAAGCTAGTCACTCGAATTCGAATCAATTTGGGTTTCTCTATTTCGAAAGCTATCGTTCGCCTATACTTACGTGCGTCAATTTTTGTCTTTTACGTATTTACAAATCATAATGGTGCCAGACCGGATATTTTAAACTTCTATTACAATTTCCTTTGCAAATACCAAAAATACTACTAAATTGTTTGAAGATAAATACAACATTACTTAACAGTGATCAGCTGTATATGACAAATAAATAAATAAAACAAATAAATAAAACAAAAGAAAATTTAATAAATCAAAAGAAGAAAATCAAAAAAGTACACCAGCGTTTTCAGCTGTTCCATTGTGGATTTATTAAGCTGAAATTTAAAGTTCTTAAAAACTCTAAATATTCGTGTTATTTTATTCTTACCTTTTGTTATCCATTCTTTTTTTTTTTAATATATATAATTTTTTATTATATCATTCATTCCAGCAAAGAACATTGAAAAATGAGGATTTTTTTAGGTTCTCCGATTTTTTTATATTTTGTACATGAATACTCTATAGTCCCACTTACACGTATCCTTTTTCAGATCTCGAAATTTGTAAAAACTCGCGATTTTATGCGCGGTTTTAATTTTCATAAATTTGATAAAAATGCTAAAAGTGCTTCATAAAAATATTTCCATTTTATAGAATAAAAAAATATTTTTTTTTTTTTTAAAATCCTTAAAAACAAAAGACATGTTTGTTCCATAAAAATCAGTATTTTTATACTTAGCTAATATTCCATATTTTAGTAAACTGTATTTTTTTCGAAAATCGTAGGGGGAGAAAGTTTTGAAAAATGCATTAGCATTAAGTATGCATTTTTTTTTAGCAATCATTTTGTTTAAAAAATCCAGTTATAAAGTAGACAAGTGCATCTTCCAAATATCGTTTAAATTAATAACATGCGATATACAATTAAAAAGTTATGGTACTTCAAAGTGAAGTGCTTTTTTTGATATTAATGACAACTAAAAACGTGCATAAAATCACGAGTTTTTACAAATTTGGAGATCTGAAAAAGGAAATGTACAAATGGGACCATAGAGTATTCATGTACAAAAAATAAACAAAATCAGAGGACCCGTGTTTCAGATTTTTTGCGTTTTGTAATGGAATGAATGATATATTTTTTTGAAAATATTTTGTTACTCGAAATCAAAAAGGCAATTGACTGGTTTTGACATTTACGTTCGCACTGTTGACAACTCGTTCGAAATAGAGAAACCAAATTTTGTATGAAAACTGTTACGTTTTCATTCGACTTGTACTTCAAGTCATCGTTCGCATAGAAATTTAGTTAGAGAAACCCAAATCAATTTTCTTTCGCTTAGAAAGCGAAAGAAAGCATTCTTTCGAAATCGAGAAACAGGCCAATATTGTTATTTGCATTCTACTAAATTTAATAGCAAAAGGTTTTTTGATATCATAGTTTTTGTTTTCTTTCGGTGCCTGACCTCTTTCCAATCGTTTTTAACGTTTTGGGGTTCTGGGGTATTAATTTCTTCTGGGTTATTTATTATCTTAGGTGATTGTTGTTCTTTTCCGTTTCTCCTCCTGAAGTGGCGAATTGGAAGCAGCCCGTGTGTTTTTTGGCTCCTTTTGTCTGCTCTTCGCGTTTGTTACTGGGACGGTACGTAGCACTTCCCTGTGTTCCAGACACACTCAAAATTATCACGTATAGTCTTGTGTTTCTTAGCATTTGACATTACGTCATTTATGGTTGACAGTCTGTATTATTTTTATCAGTGTTGTTGTTGTTCTTGTTACTCTACATTTCTTTTGGGTCTCAACTCAAGGCCGCTATCGACGTTTGATGTGTAGTCACGTTTAGATCCCATGGTTATCTATGCGGGCAGGGAGGCCATGCAGAGGTTGACATAAGGCCCTTATGAGGTCTTATCAGGAGCCATTTCAGTAAAATTTCACTTCTACCTACTGAAGTCCTAGAATGCTACAGCTGTCGGCCCAGGATGCGTCAATTCCATATTAGTGTCCAGTGATGCCATAATTAAGACCGCACTGGGCTATGTCTTAATGCCTTTCGGCGGGAGTCATATCAGGGGTGCGTCCAGAAATTCCATAATTAATATATATATATTATTATATCTGAAATTGCATAACTTATATTGCAACATATATGATTACATATTGTGTTATATATGAGAATGGATAATTATATGGCAATAGATTTATCATATCTTATTATGTGTAGCATGTATGCTTAATATCTTATTTTATATTGCCCTTACCATATAACAAACATATAATAAGATAATGACATGCGTGACACTATATATAATCGCATATTATACTATATATTTTAAGATAAAAAAAAAAAAACATAAGTTCATATATAATTTTTAAATGCGAATAAATTAGACCTTCTAAAACCTACAATCTACAATTTGTTATCAAAAATTTAAAGGTTTATGCCATCGGGTCCAGGACTCTTACACATTTTTAGCTTTCTGCAAGCCCACTTCACCTCGTCCATATTGAGAGGAGTAAAATGATCCACCTACAGCCTATTTACGCGGTGCAATCCATCTCCGTCAAAATAGAAATAGTTTAAGCAAAAAAAAATAAGCTTATTTTAGCAGTTGTATCTGCAGCGTAACCGATCCCCCTATATAAGTCCCCTATACTAGTCCCTGAGACTGGTCCCAAGACCGGTCGACCTATACTAGTCCCTGAGACCGGTCCCAGAACCGGTCCCCATATACAAGACCCTGGTACCGGTCCCAGGACCGGTTCCTCTACACTAGACCATGGGACCGGTCCCAGGACCGGGGACCCTATATAAGTCCCGGAGACCGGTCCCAGAACCGGTCCCCCTATACTAGACCCTGGGACCGGTTCCACTATACTAGACCCTGGGACCGGTCCCAGAACCGGTGTCCCTATACTACACCCTGGGACCGGTCCCAGAACCGGTTCCCCTATACTAGACCCTGGGACCGGTCCCAGAACCGGTTCCCCTATACGAGACCCTCGGACCGGTCCCAGGACCCCAGGACCGGGGACCCTATACTAGTCCCGGAGACCGGTCCCAGAACCGGTCCCCCTATAGTAGACCCTGGGACCGGTCCCAGAACCGGTGTCCCTATACTAGACCCTGGGACCGGTCCCCCTATACTAGTCACTGGGACCGGTCCCAGAACCGGTCCCCCTATACTAGACCCTCGGACCGGTCCCAGCACACCAGGACCGGGGACCCTATACTTGTCCCGGAGACCGGTCCCAGAACCGGTCCCCCTATAGTAGACCATGGGACCGGTCCCAGGACGTGTTCCACTATACTAGACCCTGGGACCGGTCCCAGAACCGGTGTCCCTATACTAGACCCTGGGACCGGTCCCAGAACCGGTTCCACTATACTAGACCCTGGGACCGGTCCCAGAACCGGTTCCCCTATACTAGACCCTGGGAACGGTCCCAGAACCGGTTAACCTATACTAGACCGGTCCCCGAACCGGTCCCCCTATATAAGTCCCCTACGATTTTCGAAAAAAATACAGTTTACTAAAATATGTAATATTAGCTAAGTATAAAAATACTGATTTTTATGGAACAAACATGTCTTTTGTTTTTAAGGATTTTTAAAAAAAAAAAATATTTTTTTATTCTATAAAATGGAAATATTTTTATGAAGCACTTTTAGCATTTTTATCAAATTTATGAAAATTAAAAACGCGCATAAAATCGCGAGTTTTTACAAATTTCGAGATCTGAAAAAGGATACGTGTAAGTGGGACTATAGAGTATTCATGTACAAAATAAAAAAAAAATCGGAGAACCTAAAAAAATTCCTCATTTTTCAATGTTCTTTGCTGGAATGAATGATATAATAAAAAATTATATATATTAAAAAAAAAAAGAATAGATAACAAAAGGTAAGAATAAAATAACACGAATATTTAGAGTTTTTAAGAACTTTAAATTTCAGCTTAATGAAATCCACAATGGAACAGCTGAAAACGATGGTGTACTTTTTTGATTTTCTTCTTTTGATTTATTAAATTTTCTTTTGTTTTATTTATTTGTTTTATTTATTTATTTTATTTATATACAGCTGATCACTGTTAAGTAATGTTGTATTTATCTTCAAACAATTTAGTAGTATTTTTGGTATTTGCAAAGGAAATTGTAATAGAAGTTTAAAATATCCGGTCTGGCACCATTATGATTTGTAAATACGTAAAAGACAAAAATTGACACACGTAAGTATAGGCGAACGATAGCTTTCGAAATAGAGAAACCCAAATTGATTCGAATTCGAGTGACTAGCTTGCGTTCGCTTAGGTTTTCGTTCGAGATCGTGGAACAGGTCATATGTTTTACGAAAAGCAACAGAAATGTTTGCCAACAAATTGTAGATTGCTGGTTTTAGAAGGTCAAATTTATTCGCATTTAAAAATTATATATGATTTTTTTTATCTTAAAATATAGTATAATATGCGATTATATATAGTATCACGCATGTAATTATCTTATTATATGTTTCTTATATAGTAACACATATAAAGGGAAATATAAAATTAGATATTAAACATACATGCTACACATAAGATATGATAGATCTATTGTCATATATAATTATACATTCTCATATCTAACACAATATGTAATCATATATGTTGCAATATAATTTATGCAATTTCTGATATAATAATATACACTGTCTTATAAAAAATATATGCAATTATCGGAATAAGTGCACGATGCACTTTCTTAACCGAGCATATATTTTCATAAGTCCCAGGGACTAGTACCGGTTCTGGGACCGGCCCCTGGGACTAGTATAGGGGAACCGGTCCCAGGGTCTAGTATACGGGAACCGGTCCCAGGGACTAGTATAGGTGGACCGGTTCTGGGACAGGTCCCAGGGTCTAGTATAGGGACCGGTCCCAGGGTCCAGTATAGGGGAACCGGTCCTCGGACCGGTCCCAGGGTCTAGTATAGGGGAACCGGTTCTGGGACCGGTCCCAGGGACTAGTATATGTGGACCGGTTATGGGACCGGTCCAAGGGTCTAGTTCCCCTAGGACCGGCCCCAGAACCGGTTCCCCTATACTGGCCCTGGGACCGGTTCCAGGACCGGTTCCCCTATACTAGACCCTGGGACCGGTCCCAGGGTCCAGTATAGGGGAACCGGTCCTGGGACCGGTCCCAAGGTCTAGTATATGTGGACCGGTTATGGGACCGGTCCAAGGGTCTAGTTCCCCTAGGACCGGCCCCAGAACCGGTTCCCCTATACTGGCCCTGGGACCGGTTCCAGGACTGGTTCCCCTATACTAGACCCTGGGACCGGTCCCAGGGTCCAGTATAGGGGAACCGGTCCTGGGACCGGTCCCAAGGTCTAGTATAGGGGAACCGGTCCTGGAACCGGTCCCAGGGCCAGTATAGGGGAACCGGTTCTGGGGCCGGTCCTAGGGGACCCCGTCCTGGGACCGGTTCCCCTAGAAACGGTTCTGGGGGCGGTCCTAGGGGAACCCGACCTGGGACCGGTCCTAGGGAAACCGGTTCTGGGGCCGGTCCTAGGGGAACCCGTCCTGGAACCGGTCCTAGGGGAACCAGTCCTGGGACCGGTCCTAGGCAACCGGTGCTAGGACAGGTTCTCCTAGGACCGGTCCCAGGACTAGTTCCCCTAGGACCGGTCCCAGGACTAGTATAGGGGAACCGGTCCTGGAACCGGTCCCAGGGTCAGTATAGGGGAACGGGTTCTGGGACCGGTCCTATTGGAACCGGTTCTGGGACCGGTCCTAGGGGAACCCGTCCTGGGACCGGTCCTAGGGGAACCAGTCCTGGGACCGGTCCTAGGGGAACCAGTCCTGGGACCGGTCCTAGAGAAACCGGTCCTGGGACCGTTCCTATGTAACCGGTCATAGGACAGGTTCTCCTGGGACCGGTCCCAGGACCGGTTTCCCTAGGACCGGTCCCAGGTCTGGTTCCCCTAGGACCGGTCCCAGGGCGGGTTCCCCTAGGACCGGTCCTAGAACCGGTTCCCCTATACTGACCCTGGGACCGGTTCCAGGACCGGTTCAAATATACTAGTCCTGGGACCGGTCCTAGGGGAACCAGTCCTGGGACCGGTCCTAGGGAAACCGGTCCTGTGACCGGTCCTAGGCAAACCGGTCCCCGGACAGGTTCTCCTAGGACCGGTCCCAGGACCTGTTTCCCAGGACTAGTATAGGGGAACCGGTCCTGGAACCGGTCCCAGGGTCAGTATAGGGGAACCGGTTCTGGGACCGGTCCTAGGGGAACCGGTTCTGGGACCGGTCCCTAGGGGAACCAGTCCTGGGACCGGTCCTAGGGAAACCGGTCTTGGGACCGGTCCTAGGGAAACCGGTCCTGTGACCGGTCCTAGGCAACCGGCCCCGGACAGGTTCTCCTAGGACCGGTCCCAGGACCGGTTTCCCTAGGACCGGTCCCAAGACCGGTTTCCCTAGGACCGGTCCCAGGACTGGTTCCCCTAGGACCGGTCCCAGAACCGGTTCCCCTATACGACCCTGGGACCGGTTCCAGGACCGGTTCCCCTATACTAGTCCTGGGACCGGTCCTAGGGGAACCAGTCCTGGGACCGGTCCTAGGAGAACCTGTCCTAGCACCGGTTGCCTAGGACCGGTCCCAGGACTGGTTCCCCTAGGACCGGTCCCAGAACCGGTTCCCTATACTGACCCTGGGACCGGTTCCAGGACCGGTTCCCCTATACTAGTCCTGGGACCGGTCCTAGGGGAACCAGTCCTGGGACCGGTCCTAGGGGAACCAGTCCTGGGACCGGTCCTAGGGGAACCAGTCCTGGGACCGGTCCTAGGGAAACCGGTCCTGGGACCGTTCCTAGGTAACCGGTCATAGGACAGGTTCTCCTAGGAACGGTCCCAGGACCTGTTTCCCTAGGACCGGTCCCAGGACTGGTTCCCCTAGGACCGGTCCCAGGGCGGGTTCCCCTAGGACCGGTCCCAGAACCTGTTCCCCTATACTGACCCTGGGACCGGTTCAACTATACTAGTGCTGGGACCGGTCCTAGGGGGAACCAGTCCTGGGACCGGTCCTAGGGAAACCGGTCCTGGGACCGGTCCCAGGGCCAGTATAGGGAAAACCGGTTCTGGGGCCGGTCCTAGGGGAAAAGTGCTTTTTGCATTTTTTTTTATATTTATGACAACTAAAAACGTGCATAAAATCACGAGTTTTTACAAATTTGGAGATCTGAAAAAGGAAATGTACAAATGGGACCATAGAGTATTCATGTACAAAAAATAAACAAAATCAGAGGACCCGTGTTCAGATTTTTTGCGTTTTCTAATGGTATGAATGATATATTTTTTGAAAATATTTTGTTACTCGAAATCAAAAAAGCAATTGACTGGTTTTGACATTTACGTTCGCACTGTTGACAACTCGTTCGAAATAGAGAAACCAAATTTTGTATGAAAACTGTTACGTTTTCATTCGACTTGTACTTCAAGTCATCGTTCGCATAGAAATTTAGTTAGAGAAACCCAAATCAATTTTCTTTCGCTTTCTAAGCATTCTTTCGAAATCGAGAGAAACAGGCCATTAGAAA